>CALSBV010011365.1:0-19373 GCA_943590825.1 Bovichtus diacanthus | reverse complement strand
TGTGTGTGTGTGTGTGTGTGTGTGTGTGTGTGTGTGCGTGCCGGCCTGCTCTGTGTAATCCATCTATGTGAATGGGAGCTGTTGCAGTAATTTAGATCGGTTTGTGTCTCCTGATAATGATACATAATTAGACTGTAGGTCAGTCGGTCAGGCTCCCCTTCTCTCTCTCTCTCTCTCTCTCTCTCCCTCACACACACACGTACACACACACACACACACACACAGACAATGCAGCCCCCCATTCAACACACTTAAACAAATATAAATCATACGCCTTCCTCACAGAGAATTCCTCCACACATTCCAACCCCCAGTCCCTCTTCAGGTCTGTCTCCCAAATTATAACCAGCACTCAAAACATTTTATTATCTATAAACATCTTTTATAACCAATTAGAGCCTCCAAACATTAGTTGAGAACCATGTTTAGGCTGCAGCTAGCACTTTGATCAATAGCCTTTAAATATTCATTTGTAAGTATTTCACACCTATAGCTAAGCCTTCTAACCTTAGTATAACTTACAGTGTTTGTTATCACCTCTTAAAAATACCAATTACAATTAACATGTGTTTCAGTCATTTATAACATATAATTAATCCAACAACTCATTCAGGCGAATGCTGCCAAGTTTATGACAGATGTCTATCTGTGACTGAGAATATAGTTAATCAGTCAATCTTGGATCAGTCCTATGGAGTAATACCTAAAGGCTGCAGTCTTTTAGCAGGTTCTTATGTTTATCTGCTTTAATGTGAATAAGTATATTCCAAAAAGTGTGCATATTCATTGATTGTGAAAAGTTGTCCGATGTGAGTCCTACCACTGGATTGGAGCAACATGAACACCATTTGTCTGGGCTTCATACACTGCATTGGCCTATGCTGGCTACAATCTACATGCATGTGTGCACAGCTGCTTTGAAAAGTCTTCTTCTTAGTCTTTTCTATGTGAGGCATTTATAACATTACGTTTCCTGAGAAGACAGTATTACTACCAATAAAGGCTTTTGGATGAATAGCAATAGTTCAAATGACTTTAAACAAATTCCATTGAACATTTAATATATAAAGGCGTCTAATCCTCACCATCAACCTTGCATTTTGATTATATTTTCAAACTATATTCTGCAGTAATCAATATTTCATATTAACAATGAGTCAAATGACTACATGCTATGTGAAAGGTGTCAGTCCACCATAGTGTTGATCCCACAGAGAATTATCAACAAACTGCAGTTCCCCTTAGCTCAATGAAGCAGTTTAGCGTCTTTCAGTTAATTGTTTCTGTTTTACAGATTGGTTGGTTTTGGTTCAGTCTTACCGTTCTCATCAACTTAATTTTCAGCCTCAACAGGAAGCTATTTTCAGAAAAAAAAACTCTTTGTGCTGCGACTGCCCAGCTCTGACAGACAGGCAGAGTTAGCAACTAGCTGGTGAACACAGTTCAGCATTTAGTGGGAGACAGAAAGTTCCCTCTGGAGTTAGTAGAGACCAAAACAAAGCTAAAAGGAGAGTGAATGCTGGACTATCATTTATCTGGTGGGCTGAAAAAGACCATCTAAATGAAGAATAATGTTGCTCTGTAACTGCAGGGTGTGTAAATAAGCAACTGTTTGAAAACAGTTATAATAATATGTCAACGGTGTGCTCACCACTTGTTCTGCTGTGACCCCCCTGAATCTGATAACTGGAAAAGTTAGAGGGCTCAATATTATGCATGCAATAATTTGTAAAGTGCATAAAGTAATTTGCTCAGGTCGTAAATTCTGAAGTTTTTATGGGTTTTGTAATTCTAGGGATCGTGGAGGAGTCTCCATCAAGGTCCTTGACTGAACTTTTAGGGATATTTGAAAGATCTTCAGAGATCCTTCACTGGTCTTCAGTGGCCCTCAAAGGGTAACCTAGAGGTCCAGCAAGATTTCCCAGCAACTCCTGACCAAAATTACAGTCATTTGCTTTAGAGGAAATTAGAATAATAGAAAATAAACACATGTGGGATGCCTGTTTTTCCCCTGAATGGATATTTGTTGAGTTTACTAGTTCTAGACATTTGTACTCTAATGGCATGAAACGCTTAAGGAAGCCCAGGTTGAAATTCCTCATATATGTGGGTATATGGGTATATGTATTTATTATAAGTCTTTATTAAACAAGGAACACGCATTCATTTATGCCAGATTTAGCTAATAGCTCATTACTATCTGCATGACAATATACATCTATATCAATATACTGTATCCATATAGATACAGTATATTGATATAGATGTATATATATATATATATATATATATATACATACTGTGTATATATATCCCTCTCTCTCTCTCTCTCTCTGTCTCTCTCTCTTTGTATCTCTCTCTGTCTCTCTCTCTCTGTCTCTCTCTCTTTGTCTCTCTCTCTGTCTCTCTCTCTCTGTCTCTCTCTCTTTCTCTTTGTCTCCCTCTCTCTCTCTCTCTCTCTGAGCTGAAGTGCCTACAGAAATAGAACTGCAAATATTTGGAGTGAGATATCATATTCACTCATTTTCTAATACAAAGCAGATTTGTTGGATAGAGCTTTTAACGCTGCCTGTTTCAATATGAAAGCTTATGAGTATGAACATAACTGCCATAGACCTAATAGAGTAAAAAGAGTGTTTTGCGACCTGTGGCAAAACAAAAGGGAAAACCTCTCGGGTTCTGAAAAACGTTCGCACGGTTATTTCAAGGCTTTACGGCTCCGGAGATACAGCAGACTTTTCTTCTTGCGGCGGCCACAGTGCCTGACATGTTACCAGGTGCGCATTCTGGCTACAAGAAATCGGATTTCAAATGTTCTGTTAAACCTAAAGCTAAACTGTAATTTACCGTTATAGCCTAGGCCTACTGTAACTGCCAACTATTACTACGTTTAAGGTGTCTGTCTATATGGTATTTGGAAGTATGTAGAGTATGAAATAACGTCACATCAATAAGCTCAAACTTGGTATACTTCATGGTTATTTACAGTTGCGTCTCCAGCTTTAAATTGGTTGCTATGGAAAGTGGGCCTTCTGGTTAATACTACATAGCTATGTTACAATGCTATATTACAAAAACATCTCTTCGTGTTTCTTTTAAGGAAATTATACAATTATTTACTACAAGTAAATCTCTAAAACAGTATTATGAATGCATTTGGTAACAATTTAAATACATTTGTACAAAATAGCAATACGCAAAAATATGACAAATCACTAAGATATCATTAAGATCAAATACACAAAAAATCCCCTGCTTAACAACGAAATAAAATTATTGATTTAAGTTAAGAAAACGGACATGCATTGTATTATATTTGTAAAATTTGTAACGTAATTTGTTTGTCTCTGTGGCCTTCTCATCATGACATCATGTCAACTGGAAATATGTGGAGCAGAGGTTCCTGCATTAGCTCTGCGAGCACAAGCTAAGCCAACCGGAGAACACACAACCGAAATGGGACGCATCGGAAGCGCCGGGTCTCCTCAAACGCTTGCTGCGCATTGGAAGAATTTTTTAAGAGGACTAAGTCTGCATGATTTTAACAGGCATGATCTACTACCTTATCAATATTGAGAATGCAGACTTGCATGACCATAGCTTCAGCTTCAAATTAAAATGCAGCTGGTGCAAACAATGTGTATCCTGGCACACTTCAAAAAACATTAGGCTACATATGCTTAATATACCAATATAACATATTATTAGCGTGATCCTACTCATATCAGAGCAGTGCTATATTTTTCGTTAAAAACATTTTAAATGACATAAATAAAAACTGAACAAAAAAAACAATATATACTGAGCGGTACATTTTGGCTACCGTAGGTGTATAGCATGTAACTTGAAATGCTAGAAAGAAGAACAGGATCAGCTCATATTATTCTTGACCTTGGAGGCTAATAGTTGCCGTGCATATGTGTGCGCGTGGCCCCCGCGTGTGTACGCGCGCGTGTGTGAGAGAGCCAGCAGGTCTACTTAGCAGGCCCATTGACATTAAAGAGAAGTAAACAGAGTCTGCAGACGGGGCCAGGGGAGGGTGGGGGTTCGCCATTGGTTAATAGATGCTGAAGTCAGTTTCTCCTCCCCGGTAGTAAAGATGACGTAGTAAATCAGACTCTCTCTCTCTCTCTCTCTCTCTCTCTCTCTCTCTCTCTCTCTCTCATGCAGACAAGCTGGTTTTACCATAGCTCAGTATCAACTAGCCAGTAGTGACCCAGTGCCTTCCCAGACTGGTCCTGCCTTGCCAAACGGCTCTGAGGCTGACAGCTGCTAACTGACTCACAGAGAAGGATGAGAGGCTACAGAGGGGAAGAGGAGGACTAGGCTGCACTGTGAATACGTTTATAAAGAAGAAGAGGAGGGATACACGCTGCTGTGACTTTATAAGTAGAGGGAGAGGAACAATGTCTTAGAGGAGGAGCTGTTTGGACAGAAGTGAGCGGCCTACAGGGCATTATAGACAGGACTAGCCCGGGTCTACTGTTGCACGGAATACCGACCGTAACGGCCGGACCAGGCCGGCTGTTTCTTTCGGAGGCTGCTGGGTAGATCATCCAGGATGCAAACATCTGCTGTGGACAACAGTTAAGCAGCGAAGGCGAGTTTACTACTGCAGCATCCGAGAAAGACCTGCGTGTGTGTGTGTGTGTGTGTGTGTGTGTGTCTGTGCGCGCGCGCGCGTGAGTGTGTGTTTGTGTGTGTCACTATGAGTCTTGTCTCGGGCTTCCCTCACCACCCGGTCATGCACCACCACGACAGCCACCACTATTCCTTGCACGCGGCGGCGGCGGCGGCCGGTCGTTGTCACGAGGATACCGGAGCTCCACCGTACTTTACGAGCTGGCTGATAAGCCACGCGGATATGTCTCCCACCGAGTATAGCCTCGCGCCCGGCTACAGCCCGGAGTACCATGGCAACAGCGGCGGCGGGTCCACTGGCGGCCTGGACCCCCACCATCATCATCACCACCACTACGGACCCGGCGGCTTGGTTCCGGGGGCTGGCGCCATCTCGGTGAACGGAGCAGCGGTCGGTATGCACCCCCACACACATCCTCGGCCCGTGAAGCGGAGACCCACGGCCAACCGTAAGGAGAGGCGGCGGACCCAGAGTATCAACTCGGCCTTTGCCGAGCTGAGGGAGTGTATCCCCAACGTCCCGGCCGACACGAAGCTGTCCAAGATCAAGACGCTGCGGCTGGCCACCAGCTACATCTCCTACCTGATGGACATCCTAGACAAGGACGGACAACACGGAGACACGCAGGCTTTCAAGGCCGAGCTGAAAAAAACGGAGGCCCGGGAGGAGCGGAGGAAGAGAGAGGCGGTAAGAGCCCGTAGTGAACCTAAGGGAGGCCCTTTGTGCTGGGCGTTTTTTTCTAATAAGAGAAGAGTAAATCACTTCATACGACATCAGCCTATGATTATCTAAAGCTGACATAACCCACACTAGGTTCTGGGTTCAAGGAACACCGGTATAGTTCATAGCTGACGCTCCCATATCACGCAGCGCTTCTCTGTCATATAGTTTAAATGATGTTGATTGTTTTTGGTGGAGGTAGGCAACAGGGCTGCATTGGGTTTAGAATTAAAGGCCTTTTCTGAATTTTCATATTTGGCACTACATATTCTACTGTGCAGTATTCTCACTTTACAGGCCAGTGATAGAAAAAAAGTGAGTAAAGACCTAATGTGATGGAGAGTTAAACAGAGATAAACTAAAGCCGGGCTTCATTATACTAGCGGATTGTAAACGTGCCCAAACTTACTTATGACTTTGGCAATTGTAGTGAGATTTTTGGAAATAATAACAATAATACAAACATTTGGTTGACATGAGTCATGAGCTAAATTCAAAGTCTTTGTAGGGAGAAGATGATACCTTGTTGCTATCCTCAAATATAATTATTCCTGGTTTCTTGGGGTGAAGGTCACACCATCCTGGAAATGCTTTCTCTCCATCCAACAGGAAACACAGTATATACTCATATGATAACTTTGTAGCAGAAACATTCACTTTGTTCATTGCCATTCACGGCCCGTTCACTCTTGCATTAAAACAAATACCATAAAAATCCATAGAAGTAAAAGACAATTTGGTGTAAAATCAGCGTGCTTATTTGTAGAACACAACATCAAATTTATATACTATGCTTTCTTAAAACATTTGATTACAGATCAGTTGTGATGTATAATCCACTGTATGGAAATGTATTTATTGTAATTTAAATTGCTCCTTTGTGCAAACGGAAAGAGCGGCGGGAACAAAGTGTTCAAAAATAAAACTACAAGCCTGTTCAAATATAATGCTGATTTTTATTGGATGTCAGCTGGATTTATGTCAGATACTGCGCGGTTATTTTCTAAAGGTGGAGGGTCACTGCCATCCTTGCCTTTACATTTGCGATGTGCAAACGAGGTTATTTTCTGAAGGATCTCGTTGAGTTGACCGCGGGGAGGCTGCTGTCTATTGCGCCACACAGTTGAAAGTCAGTGGTGTGTCAGTGGATGACAGACTGGCTTGACTTCGCTTTAATGCACTCCCAAAAAAGATATATAATAGAATAAAGAATAAAGATATTCACTAACAACGAGGAATATTTAGCTGATCTCATTTATTGAGGAGAAGATGGATGAATAGTCAGCTCTCAGTAGGCTATTCTACACTCAGGGGCCAAAGCAGCAAGACCATGAGATTAATTACAAACACAACACGAAAATGTAAATTAGTAAACCGTTGTTATGTAAGATTTTTTAGAAAGCTAGTATAAGCCAAGCTAAAAAAAAAACCTGGCTACACAGGAAAGGAAAAAAGTAAACAGCAACACAGGCTTATCCTGTCCTGGAATTACACACGCATATACACAAATGGAGGGTAATAGCCCTATTTATTTGGGGGAGGAATGTAAAAAGCCAATGAAGCATATGGGGTGCTAAAGAGAGAGTAAACAGTCAAATATTAGTGCGCTTACCCATTTTTATAATTTATACTTAACTCCTTAACCATTGATTGCTAAAGGGAAAAACATATTGCATCCCCACACAGTTAAACCATATAAACCAAAAGATTTTACACACTAATGGTGTCGTCCGAATGATCAAGTCAGAAGTCAGCAGTGGAGCCAGAAAATTGTTTGCCATCCTCAGACAGTTTGGAGCCAGGAGGGGCCAGATTCAGCCATAGAGACCCACCACTATTATTCCTAGCAACACTTTTTGATGCTCTTACAGCCTGCTATATTATCCACAGAACTGTGTTCCCAGTGCTGCATATATTACCCATATCCTATGGCTACAGCTTTACAAGGTCCTACAGTTGCTAAGGATTTATTGTTTGGCACAGCCAAGAGATTTAAAGCTATGCTCTTTCAAACACAGTAGCCAGTAGTGTCAATTGGCTATTTTTTTTATATTTGAGTTACATATCCTCTTTATGCTCACTTGCTTAAGGTAATAATTTAGTTTTTTTTAATTTACTATTACCGGTTATGCAAACAGAACTAAGCATCATGTCAGTGATTCTAAATGCTTTGACGGCCTGTTGTTTAGACACATTTATCTCAAATGAAATGGCTCTATCATCACCACCACATCTTACCTTATCCAGAGCTAACCTCAAGTAAGTAGAAACAAACAATGCATGATCGTACAGCGCAGGTAGAGCAGAAAAGACAAGAAGAGAATTTAACAGAATAATTATTTCCTGTCTGTTGCCGAACGTGCTGCCTATAGGAAGTGTGGTAAATAATTGAAGCCAGAAAGCAATTTTGCTCACATTTCAAACTGCAATCACTAATAGAAGGATGTAGTCCTGTTGATAACTCATGTCAACTCTGTCATGAAGCTCTAGTCTTAGTCTTACATTAATGACTAAGTGGTAAACCCATAAGTGAATTTAAAGTGTATTTAAGAGGATGACCTCTAAGCTTGCCATCAAGGAGGGGACTTGAGGTAATAAACTCAAGGATTTCAGGATCTCTGAGTTTATATTGTACTAAGTGAATGAGAGAATTAAGATATAGGTTTTTTTGAATTCATAAGATTTTTTTCGTCATCCACACTCCTGTATGTTGTTTGTCACGGATTACAGCTGTGGCTTTATTCAGGTTGGTTCAATGTGGATGTTGTTGTACTACAATGGAATAATCCAATGGTCCAGTTTGTGCAATATCAACTTCATAGAGTCAGGTAGAGGATGCTGCTGAGTTTTAACCAAGACAGATCAGTTTGATCAGTTTCACTTATTTTAGGCTACACTTTGAATACATTTTTTTAATTCAAAATATGTGCAGGGTTTTTTTTTTATTATTATTGTATCACAGGTCAGCTGCAAACATTGTTTAACATTATTTCTGATAGAAAGATTTAGACTTGTAACATTATAAAATCATTAGCATGTGTGACAGACCTGCATGTTACTGAATCAATTACTGCACATCATTTTCATTTTGTTGCAGTTTACATTTTTCAGAAACATTGCTATCGCTGTGTTATGCTTGGTGGCATTTTGAAAGTGATATAAAGTAAATTTGCAGCATATCGAGAGCTGTAATTGTACATGCTAGTGCTGCTTTCAGCAGCCGGACCTGGAAGACAGTGACATGCATCACTTTCTGTGTTATGTAGCCTGCAGAATAATAGAGCCTGGACTTCTGTCTCGACATTTGACTTGGACTGGAAATGGTGTCACTTGTATGCTTGCAAGAACCTTTAAAACGCCTTCAATAATGAATAATAAAACACTGACAAAAAAAACCTAGTATGTTAATATTAAAAATCACACATAAAAAAATCTACTGCCGGTTTTAGTTGAAGGAGTGAGGTATTGTCTCCTATATTAAAAGCACATTGTGAGTACATGATGTTTATTCCTATTTTTTATAATCTCAGAAAGTTGAACATTTTAGATGTTTTTCAAATGATTATATGTCATAAAAAAAAGATCCAAAATAAGTCCAAGTGTGTGCTAGTCAAATCATAACTTCTTTTTCACAGATCCAGTTTTAATCCACATCCATTTTCATTCAATTTCATTATTATTGTTGTTGTTGTTATTGCAACTTTTCGTGTTACTATTTTCAAATTTGACGATTTATTTCACCAAATAAGCTCAAGTTGTGAGAAAAGAAAAGGTCGCGCTGTCACGGCCGAAGAGGCAGCAGCGCCAAGGACACTGTAATAAAAGAACACGACACAATAGTGTCGAAGTGTGTGAAGTGTAGTTGTGTACATCCTTCTCCTTCTTTAGCCACACACACCTTCTGCTGGCAACACTCGCATTTTATTTCATGGCTTTATTAACGCACCTGGACTGAAATAGTATGTTCGTCTATCAGCTCGATCTTTGTTTATGTCCGATACTTCCTCTTTTTTGGATTATTTTTTGTTTCAAATTGAACAAACGATCAGATTTTTTATTAGTGGCCTATAGACTGCACACACACAGAACGGCTGAGTTCTCTTTTATTAAACTCGTAACTGTTTCTGTATTTGTTTTTCTTTCCATTTAAAAGTCGTTATTGTAGGAAATTTACAAATTAAACAATTGTCAGTTTGGTCAAACCTCAGTGGTGAGCATTTTTAAAACGTAACTAAGTATGAAAGTAAACGCAGTCATTGTAATAAAATATCCTTTAAAGAATGTTAAAGGATTCATGCGTTTACATGTAGGTGCAGGTGATCGGTCCTGTTCTAGCAGGGCTCATATTTGATGTTTGACATAATAAAGCTGCCTCTGCATAATGAAAGAGGCCTGCTTCACAGTGTGCGTGCTGCTCTGCAGCGCTGCACGGCGGCTGCTGGGCTGCAGTGTGCCGAGCTCAACCGTGGTTTACCGCCGAGATCCGCTGAAAGCAAACCTTTTGATTAAGTATGAGAGTAATGATGAGTCGGGGCTCGTGCACATCCTGGACATCCCGGACTGAATAAGGATGACTTCAGTGTTGGAACATTGCAGGTCTTCAAACACAACATCAGTGACGGCACAAGGTCACTCATCATTTTCACTGGTTGATTCTCCAGTGGTGTCAAGATAATAACTCGGCGCACTTTAAATCAATTTTTAAATATTTATTAATGAACTATTTTGTTCATTTTCAACTCAGCCTATGTCCTGTTGCTGAAGTTACTATAGCATGGGCATTGTGTCACTGTTTTAGTCTGTGTTGCTCAGTCCACATACTCTTCAATCAGGATGTCCTATTTTTATTATTATTATTATTATTATTTACAAAACGTGTAAAATCACTGTTAGTTAAGGTAGTGGGATTACAACAATAACTTTGTTGCAATTTCACCTGCATTGTGCTCAGGTATGTACGTGTAATTGTAGAAAACGAATTAACTATATACATCGTTCAGTAAAAACTACTATAATGCCGTATGTATTATGTATGTTATATTAATCTATTTTTGATCAACCTAAGCATGTTTCAGGAACAGCTGTTGGCAGATGGAAACCGCAAGTCCTAACAAGCAGGCTCAGAAAATAATTTCATAAAATTAAATACAATAATAATAATAATAATAATAATAATTTGCTAATTCATCCAACATTAAAAGCTAGTTGATCCTGCTCTTTCCAACATGAAGTTCTTCAGTTCTTTTTACACGGTTTACAGGAAATATGTTGATATTGATAAACACACACACACACACACACACACACACACACACACACACACGCACGCACGCGTGCACACATTTTACAATTATTTAACATACTGTAGAGAATTCATTAAGTACAAAGGTGATGCTGTTCACGCTGCCGGCAGGTGTGGAGATGGTAGACTCTTCTGTGTAACTTCAGCTTCGTAATGTTAAAAAGTCTGACGGATATCTATAGAAAAATCCCTGATGTGTGTAAACGGTGTGTGTTGTGTAGCATTAACCACACTGGGCGTGTCAATAGGTCACAGACACACTTTATGAATTATGGAAGTGTGGCATGAAAACCAATAGGTGCATTTTCATACAGGCAATAAAGGTCAACATATCTATTATCCACGTATTTGAACACTGGACAGAAAAATAAATGATCAACGACATATATCATATATTTAATCTGTGTCAAATTGACAGAAAAAGAAAAGTAAAATCCATTCATGGTGACATAAACTGAAGTCAATTGTCTGTCTAGCTATATTTCCTATCCTATAACAGACAATATCTCGTATGAAGATGATTTAAACATGGATTAATAAGCATGAAATAAATAACTGATTGTCGTGTGTCTGCAGGTGGAGATCCCTAAGACAACATCATCATCATCGTCATCGTCATCCTCCTCGTCAGCGGGCGATAAGAAGAGTAAAGGGCGGACAGGATGGCCTCAACATGTCTGGGCTCTGGAACTCAAACAGTAGCTGCAGCTCCGTCCTCCAGGAGAGTGATGGGACAATAAGGACGCGCTGGGATGAACTGTAATGGCAGTCATCTTCATCTTCACCTTTATCATCATCTCTCCGGACCTCGAGGCTGTTCACTTCCCACAGAACGGTGAACGCTGTGTTGTTTGTATAGCTCCGTTCACTTTGCTATGGTGAGACACGAAGAAAGTTATTAGCCTACACCTACAGTAGTTGGAATTCCTCATAAAACATAACTTCAGATGTTTTACTACCCCACCTTTCTTCAGACGCTTTCTACGGTTCGAACCCGAATTTCCCCCTTAAAGTGTACCTCGAGAAAACAAAACCTCTTGAAATGATTGCACATTCAATCGGCTTTTTTGAGTTTAAGTGAAGATTTTAATTGAAAAACATTTAAACAAAAAATAAAAGTCGATGTCGCCTATTCATGGATTCCCCAAAAGGAAATATTGAGGATGTTTCGTCGATCATAATTTCCCTACAATTCAACTTGTCAGTGGAATCTATGAGATAGGGTTATTTAAACAAGCCTTAAGTAGATAACATCTCTATAACCTTGGAAGATAGATCGGCTATGCGCGAGCAGCTGGGGGGTGGAGGGGAAAGTAGCTCCGGACACTCGAGCACGTGCGTCAGGATCCACTGAGACCCTCGTCACGCGCCCAATAGCAGCTTTGCTAAATTATAACTCTCGTCACCCATTCTAATGAAATAGGTGCTTATTGTGGATGGGATTGTATGCCGATTAAAAAGTGTTGTATTAAAGCTCTTAGGTTGTGTCCTAACCCTACCAGACGTGGACCTGTACACTGAGCAAAGACGCTTTACACCAGAGTGAGCGGAGTGTCTCTGCCTGGCGAGGGAAACAAGAAGTTAGGGATAGGGCGAAACTACCAGCACCACACACACAGACACACACACACTCTGCTTTATTTAACGGAATATATTTATGTGCAATGCGGCCGATAGAAGGACCCAAACAGCCATTCCGCTGACTGACATCAGACATTTAGTACCTTTGATTAAACAACAAGGTGTATGTGAAGTTCTCTCTCTCTCTGTCTCTCTGTCTTTGTCTCTCTGTCTCTGTCTCTGTCTCTCTGTCTCTGTGTCTGTGTCTCTGTCTCTGTGTCTCTGCCTCTCTCTCTGTGTCTCTGTCTGTCTCTCTGTGTCTGTGTCTCTGTCTCTCTGTGTCTGTGTCTCTGTCTCTGTGTCTCTCTCTCTCTCTCTCTCTGTCTCTCTGTGTCTCTGTCTCTCTGTCTCTCTCTCTCTCTCTCTGTCTCTGTCTCTCTGTCTCTGTCTCTGTCTCTCTCTCTCTCTCTCTCTCTCTCTCTCTGTCTCTCTGTGTGTGTGTCTCTCTCTCTCTCTCTCTGTCTCTCTCTCATTTCTCTCACAATTTTGGGTTGTAAATGTATTGACGTCACATTAATGACGAGTATCCATGTTGTGGTGTGAACATGTCTAAATAATGCTTTATGTGGGATGTAAACAGTGTCATGAATTTAATAAACCACCACCTGGTTACATATCTGTGCAGTATATTATTTTGAGTCGTTCAAACATTAAGATTTGGGAATGATTTAGAAGTAACAAGGGAATCCACCTTAACGTTTTGTGTTGTACAGCATGTCAATGAGGCTCCCTATTTCAAGGGGGAAGGTAATAACCAAAATCATAATCATAATCATTTTGAAATGTCACTTTCATGTCATGACAAAAACTGAACCTGGATTTATTATAGAATTTTGAACATGGATGCAAAATGATAGTCTGTGCTATATATTTAATGGGTTTCAGATATAAAAATACACATATTGTTAGTCATAGGATATGATTTTTTACATGAAAACATTTTTTTTTTTCTGTAATAGAATTAATATGACTATTTTTTGTCTTTTCCTTCTCATGATTTGTGTTTTTATCTTTTTTTTAAAGCCACTTCTCAACTGACGATAACTGAAAATTAGGCTTTCACCTGTGTTTATAACTATCATTGGACTACACAAAGCTCTAACAACAGTATTAATAATTCAGATGTTGTGCCTTGTAATAAAAGACCTGCTAATCAATTTCAGAGTGATAGCAGGTACCATTAATATGTCTTGTTCACATTTGATTAACAGATAAACTGTTTATTGTAAACTTCCATCAGATCTTGCAGACAGTTCGAGGTTCATCTTTGAATTTCCATATTTGTCACGGTTGTGCGACGTGTAGTTTTTCAATGCATGGATGATTACAGGAGACATTTAATCTCTTTTCCAATTGAAGAAAGCAGTTTAAATAACTGGGTTGAGCTGAGGGTTTGAATCTCTGGTTGCTTGTGTTGCTTGTTGCCATGGACTCGATTGTAAAGCTGTGTTATGGTGTGAGTGAGTGTAGTGTTACCATATGTTAAGTTGTAACAACACTTTACTCACTACCTACTACCTACTACACCATGGTAAAAATACAAAAAAGACTTCAGGTTAGACAAAAACATGTTATTTGTAGAAAGACACCTAAATTATGTACTTATTTATTTGTGGAGCAGGGGCGGGTCTATGATTTCTCTAAATTAGGGGCAGCAAAGGGGCCCTGTATTGAGAGTGGGGTCTGGGGGTAATTAATTAACTTAATTTCCTGCATCCTGTTTCTATGCAAGTAAATAATCACAAAACCTACGTAACGGCAAATCAACTTGTGGTAGAATTATCTTTGAAAAAACAAACAGAAAATTAAAGCCAATAGAACTGGGTGACGACAAACTGCATAGTGTGTACATGTGTGTAAGTCTTGGGGGGGTTGGATGGCAGTCAGGGTGTATATGTTGCAACAATGTAAACAACAATGTTAATTATTGGGAAGGACAAACAGACAACACAACACACAGAGCTGAATGAATCAAATTCACTTTATTCTATTGTACATTCCAGTATAATATACTGAAGTCCTGAAGTTTGCGCATCTTTCGAAATTCAGCCAATGAAGTGTTTTGAAGCGAATAGGGGCACTTCCAGGGGGCCAATCAGATGTCAGCTTGGGCCAATGCCCCTGTTGCCCCCCGCTGGATGGAGCCTCCATGCCAAAAGGCCCTTTTAGGCAGAGATTCTGCAATACTGTTATAAAGAAGATCCGCCATTACGCTGGCTTTACATTAGAACATTATACTGAAGCAAACAACAGCGACATGAAGCTGCCCCAGTGTGTGATTTTAGATAGCATGCTGGCGTTACACATGTTGTGACATGTTTCTCGTGTCGTACCTTTTACACGGACTACTCTGTCCCCCCAATCGGTTTCCGTACCATTGACAGTAAGGCAGAATAAGGGCGCAGCAGTCCCGCCTTGAACAGGCTGCGTTAAAGTGTTGTCAGTTTTCAATAACAGTACATATAACTGAAAGCTGGGATCAATTTCTGTATCTGCATACTTTGTCATGTCCCTGTCTCCCTTTTTATCAGGAGGAAGGACAGGGTGACATCTTGTTGCTACCCCTCAGAAACTGGATGTATTTCACTTTTTAAGATGGTTTATCATAAATTCAACAGTGAATGACATTCAGCAGCTATTGCTCTCGTTTTGTAAGCAGTGTCGGTTGTATTTGTGTGAATGTTATGTATTACTTTGGACAGCGAGTGGATTTGTTGCAGTGTTTGCTCCCTGCGGCGACACACTTCTGGGATGATGAGGGAATATTAGAGCCACATGAAGTGGGATGTGAGAACCAGGAGGATCAGAGGCTGATGTGAGAGGTTATTTAACGTAAACAGGTGAAAAGGTGATTTTAGATTACCATCTGTCTAAATATCTGAAGTAAGTCACACCGTGGGTTGACCCATCTTAATCACTTTGCCCGTTTCTCTTTGTGAGTTGACATTAGGGCCTGTCAAGACTTCTTTGACAGTGATGTTTCCTGCTGCACCTGCTGTTACAGACACAAGGCTGAGATTCTTGCAAGCAAACCCTGCAACATTTACGCTGGACCTTAACATGTTTCATATGTCATATTGGGCGCTGATGTGTACCTCCTCAAAAAAGTTAAATCATGTGGAGGGTCATGATTGGTTTAACTGAGCTTGTTTTTTGCTGCAGGTAGCATTTGTTGTTGTGAAGACCAATAAGGAAATGCTGAATAATTTTCTTGTTTTCAGTAATGCACATTATTTTACTTTAGTCTTTAGTCTAGCCTTAACTCTGAAGACAGAGTTTCCTTTTTATCTGTAGCATCCACGCCAGAAAGTTAGTTTCCGCCATACTCCAAGCTGCTGGTCTCTCGTACATGGTAGTTACTCTCACTGCCATAGGGGGGAGACAAAAGTTACACACTCCAGTGGTAAACCTTACAAATGGTTCTCTACCCTGACATAATTTAAATGAAGTGTGGTCAATAAATAATCCCTAACTCGTGCCGGTCTAACCCATGAACAAATAAACTCTCCGACTGTAGTTTGATCCTGTTGACAGCTGGAACATTAACACACATTCAACCAACCCCAACCAACAGTTATTGACATGCTTCCCAGTCTTCACATTGCCACAGTATCTGATGGAGCTGTCCCTCAGCTATCCATTGATTAGGCCTTATCTGGCATCCCAGTCTGTATGTTGTTGGTGGGAGACGGGGGAAAAGAGCTTGAGAGGATTTTTCTTGTCCTGACAAAGACTAACGCAAGATGTAGTGGCCTGAGTCTGGCCTCAGGTGAAGACAGGAGAGCAGATAATTAGTGAGAGAGCTGGCGTCAGATAGAGTTGACCCCACAATGACCGAGACACAAGCACACGAATGCACACACACACACAAACATAGATACACACACACTCCGACCTAAAGAAGCTTTACATCTCCGAGTCAGATATAAGGAGTAATAGATGACTATAACTTTACAGTATATTAAAGGTTATCAATTTCTAATACAAACTAAGGCCCACAGCTAAAAAAAAAACAAAAAAAAAAACAGTTAAATACCACATACTATAACTATGACACACTAAACAATGATCCGTTGTTACGAGCTGAGTCCAGTTTCTTGTTCACAATTTTTTTTTACAAACATTATCAAACTGTTCTTACCATCTAATGACCAAGGAATGTTGTCAAACTAATCACATACTGACTGAACATAACAAGATGCTTATGTGTAGTCACAAAAATAAAGTGAAAATGCAATGGAGCAAAGGCTATTATCATTATTACAAAAAGTAGATGAGGCTACAAAACCAAGAAGGCTGAATTCAATTAAAAGTGAGGCAAAGGGTGACAAAGCCTCATCTAAGATACTACAGTTGGCTATTTTTTCCTAAAACGTTAAATCCAAATAGTTCTCCAAGTTGTTCTCCTTTACAACTATTTTTGTTGTGCATATGTCACTTGCATCACATGTAAGGGCTAAAAGAGTTTCACTCAATTGATAAATCAGTTACTGTGCTGCACTTATGACCCAGTGATGCCATCCTCTTACTTTTGCCTGCAGATTCTGATGCCTTGCCTGGGTACACCATCACTGATGTAACCTGAGGTCATTGGGGTATGTTGGATATTTCAACATCAAACAATTTAGCCCCGGTAACCTTGCTGATGAGTTTTAACCTACAGCTGGCTCTACAGTGGTCTTGGCCCTTGGATTCATTTTCTGACAAAGAGGCCAGATGGAATATCCATCAAGTCTCAGCAGTAGAGCATTAAGGTTAGGGAGGAAATCAAATGTTACCAGCACCAGAAACGTGATGTAGTGTGGTTTTGCTCATCACGATCTGGCTCCTATTATGTCCAGTTGCCTTGTTTCAGAATCAGAAATACTTCATTGATCCTGGGGGGGAGGCGGAATTGGGTTACGTTAAAGTACCTCCAATCTCCATTTTCTTTGATGGCTGCTTTCACCTTGCTTTAGAGTAGTGGCCAATAAACCCTTTTCTGAGTTCTGTTGTCCTAAAGGGGTTGCATAAGTTCCCAACCTGCTTTTTCCCAGGTCACCATCCCCACCAGGACTCCTTATTGGAGCCTTGACTCCACATTTTTAATTGCCTGCTATACTTGCTGTTAGCCACAAGGAGAATTTAGGGTCACATCAGTCTCAGTATTGCAGCATATTCGTAGCACACAAGACTTAAAACATCTCCTCAACTTGCTTCCTGTCCAGGTGGGTTCTCAGCTCAGCTGTGATTCTGAAGAACCCAGTGCTTCTCAAGCTCTTCAGGTACCCCAAGTCTATGATGGTGGTGATGGTGACATTATCCTCAATAGTGTGCAATGCAGGTACAAATAATACTAGATAGTACAGTGCAACCAATCCCTGACAATGGTAGGATGTGAGCAGTTGGCTGTGTAGTCACTGTAGACTTAAGTAGAAGCAGAAATAAATAATATTCCATATCAAATATATTTTTTTCTTTTGAATAACTCCAACTGCAGAATAGAAGGAAATAAAACATGGAGGTCATACTGTATGTTGATTCAAATGTGACCCTGTTTGGTTCAGTCTTACAAACCAGCTTAGTAATAGTAAGTAATAAAGGCATATGGTTGGTGATCATAATAGCTTCCACACTGTATGGCTGTCATGTTCATTCTTTAATGTTCTCCAATTGGGATCCATTTCAGGGAATTAAAATGAAACTCAATTATTACTCATTTTGATGGGGTGCCTGGAGCTCACTGGACCTGTCATGGAGGTAATGAATGTATCAGAATCAGAATCAGAAAACCTTTATCCGTCCCTCAGTGGGGACATTTACAGCGCTACAACAGCAAAGGGACAGTGCAGATAAGGGCAATATAAAGTAAGTACAAAATAGTAACATATATTCCTACATGTTAGTTTAAGTTCTTTGATGATGTTTGAAAATATTTTCATACATCCCTATTTTTCGGGGTTCAGGGGGGAGGCTACTGTACCCATGGAAATGCATACATGAATGCTTATGTGCCAAAATATATACTATCGATACAATACAATTCAGCCATGAAGTAATACATTCAGACAGACAGTAAGAGCTTACATTAAGTACACACACTCACACACACACACACTCACACTCAAACACACACACACACACACACACACACACTCACACTCACACTCACACACACACACATACACAAACACACACACACACACAAACACACACACACACATACACACTAACACACACACACACACACACACACACATACACACACATACACAGACACAAACACACACACACACACACACACACACACACATACACAAACACACACACACTCACACATACACGCACAGACTTATCTCTCTTCATGTCTCCTGTCTGTCTATCTGCCGGCCTCTAAGTGCAGTCGACTGGCAAACATGACAGATGACTACGGCTGGAATAGAATTTTTCCTTGTGATAATACCAAAACATCTGGCAGCCATTACTTCATGCAGACCCCTCCCTTTCTCCCTTTCTCCCTTTCTCCCTCACCCCTCCCACTTCTTCTCTCTTTCCCACCTCCCAAATATTTTGTGCTGCTGAGTTTCCCCTCCACCAGGGGGCCCCATTTTTACCAAGCGACCTCGATGTCATTTTTCTTTAAAGGTCCACTTCGCCCCTGAAAAAGAAAGATAAGAATGATGCTTAAGCAGCTACTGACCCCTAAATGAAGACGATAACTGTACATAATTCCATCAGTGGCAACAGAGTTTAATTTTGGCCGCAGATGACGTTTCACTGACTACATACAGTAAGTGACTATAGACAATGCTTTGCAAGTTCCTTTTGACACTGAAGAAGTCACTGATTGATTGGTTGCTACACTAGTGCATTATTGGCCACAACAGTTAACATAGTTTTAATCGTAAAAAAGCAATATGTTGAGAGTAAAATGGAAAAAGATGAAGAAGCAGGGGAAGAGAAGAGGAAAACAGAGAAGAGGGTGGGCCCTTGGCAGCCTTTGAAACAAACCCCCAGGTCACTCTATTTACCCCATAACTGCTATGACGCAACACGTTACTACCACACACACACACACACACACACACACACACACACACACACACACAC
>CALSBV010011362.1:12420-31349 GCA_943590825.1 Bovichtus diacanthus | reverse complement strand
GTGTGTGTGTGTGTGTGTGTGTGTGTGTGTGTGTGTGTGTGTGTGTGGTGTGTGGTGTGTGGTGTGTGGTGTGTGCGTGTGCAGTCATTGCTCCTGGCCCATGACAGAATAGCAGAGACAGAAATGCAGCCTGAGCCGCTGCCCGCCCAAGGAGAAACAATGACCCAGTGGGGAGGAGAGACTGTCAAGATAGTTCGCATAGAGAAAGCCCAAGACATACCACTGGTAAGACAAACACTCGCTCACTCAGAATCAATGAGAAGGCAGTTATATAGAGCTGTCATCCTACCACATTCACAGGTGAATTGTTCAATTTACTAACTGATTTCTGTGTGGAGATGCATGTATTCACACTGCCTGCTTGGGTTTCCTCCCACAGCCCAGACTCGTAATGTAGGTGTGAATGTGTGAATGGTATTATGTCCATATATCGCAGCCCTGTGTCCATCTGCCTTTTGCCCAATGTGTGCTGGAATCAGCTCAAGCCCTTTGCGACCTTGCACCGGATAAGTGGGTATAGATTATGGACATATTAATAAACAAAACCCTCAATAAATCCACTATGGTCAACCGTCAATCATTCAGGCACCGTTTTGCTTGAGTTGGGGCTTCTTAGTAAATTTAAGCAAGTTGTTCCATCAGTTGTTCCATCACTTGAAACACAATAATTTCTTACAGTATGAGGAGTGTATGGCTCAATGCACATTTCACATGCAGCAGTCTATTACACAGTCATTGCTAATGTCACTCTATACACTAAAACATGGTTAGAATGAGGTAACGGAAGCCATAAAAGTGTAATGAAAATCTAATTTTGACATGGTGTCATTTATCATTTCTGAGTTATAGGTTGGATATGTATTGCAGAGGTCATATTTCCTCCAGACCTATCAACAATTCTGGCTCCCTGTAAGGCTTAGACGCTTTAACACTTCACTCATGGGGTAGTGTAAATGTCAGCAATAGTTGAACTAAAGATAATTTAGACAAATACATTATTTGCCCTATTTTGAATATTATGCTTAGTTTTTATCTCTCCATCTTTGGGATAAGTGCACTGTAATTAATGTGTCTTTAAATAATTAGATTTCATTTCGTAGAATCGCTGATTATTTTCAGTAAAGTACCAGCTTTGTCTTTCCTTGGGCCAATGTACTGTAAATAATATGCTGTAAATAACACAGGCATGTGGTCATGTCCATGTTTGTACATCATTCCACTGCATTCCTGTGTTCTGTAGGGGGCAACTGTTCGCAATGAAATGGACAGTGTAGTGATCAGTCGTATTGTTCGAGGTGGAGCAGCTGAACGGAGTGGACTTTTATCAGAAGGAGATGAAATACTGGAGATAAATGGCATAGAGATCAGAGGGAAAGATGTCAACCAAGTCTTTGATATTCTTGTAAGTATATCCACAGTATATGCACAGTAGTTAACACAGTTCTTTGATGGAGTGACGAATACCATCACTTAGTTCGGTTCATACTCGGCTTTCGGTGTGAGTTCGGTACTGCGGGAAAAAAAACTTGACGCATAATGATGAGTTTCTTTTTATTTATTTTGAACAGACAATAGAGCAAGTGTCAAAGACAGACGAAATCCTCTTGCTGGGGACTGTGGTAGCATTTTGCCCTCATAGTTGCAGAATCCATGTGCTGAGCCAGTAAATGAAACCATCCATATCCTTGCTTATTTTTGGTCCTGGACAACATTATACTCATTCATGTTATTAAAGTTCTTAGCTTGTGTTGCTTTGCCTTTCTTTAATAAAAGCCTTGAGTCCAGCGCTAAACTTGGTGAAAGAGTGAAAAATCATCGCACCTGAGGAACAGATTACAATTCTAATAGACAATTCGTGCCTTTAGGAAGCATTCAAAACTGCGGTGGCCGACCCAAGGGAGCAGAGAATTGTGCTTTTAGTGTTTTAGCACCCAAGAATTCCAAGATGCAGCTGAGCCATCTTTCCTGGTGTCTTAAAAAATTTTAAAGAGCTAGTGGTTGAAATATTAGAGAAGAAAAACATTTTTACCAATTTGTAACTGTTTTTAGAAGTGCGTATGTGTTTATATGTAAGTTTGTTTCAAGGTTCTCAATGCTGAATGCAGAGCATATCTATGATTCAGGGATTGCACAAGGCTTTCAACAGCAGATAACTGTGTTAACTTGAGTGGGAATCGGTATGTTTCGTAAACGCTGTGGGTCGAGACGGCTGTAACTGCCGTACAAGCACAATGCAGAACGGCAGCGATTAGCCAGCCAGTGGGACATACACACAGGGATCACATGCACTAACATGCACACATGGCCGGAGCAGCTACGTATCTAAACAAAGCACAGAGAAGCTCGGAGGATTCCAAGACACTCAGAGGAAGTGTGACTTCATTCTCTGCTCAGGAAGACATTACTCCACTATATCTTTACATAGCAAATGGTTGTTTGCTGCTATATTAATGCTCTGAATGTATAGAATCTTTAAATTTTAACTTTGTAATGCTGCAGAGCCATCCTGGAAAAGAGATTTTGGTCTCAGGTACCCCCTGCTAAAATAAAGATACATTTTTTCCAATGGCAAGTTTGGTCTACTTGTTATAAAAATAAGGAACATTTCAAACATTTCGGTATTAAACTGAATAAACGCTTTCCGAAAAGGCAATAGGTCACAATAGGCTATAAAACTGAAATGCATCTCATATGCTATGAAATTGAAAATGCTAAATAAATAGAATAGAATAGAAACTTATGCATTAGAAGGAGTGTTACAATTAGTTCCATACATACATACATTAGTTCCAATGGAAATGGAAACTGCTTCTGTCATTTCTTTTTCCCATTGTGCTTTTGAGTCTAAAGGCTGCTTGAAAGCAACGGAGATAAGGAGTTGGGCTCCGCTTTGTTTTTCCTTGTCCCAGTGATATGCACATCTGGGTGATGCTGTTGAATGTGCATTTGCATGTTCAATGCGTTTCCAATCACATACCTTACGAGCAACGTCGACACATGGTCCTCGTCTCATATACAACTCTCTGTGCATGCTGTTGTAGCTGACGGGGAACCCTCAGGTGGGGCTTTCAGCTCCGGGGTTTCAGTGCGCTCACCACAGTGTGACAGACTTGCATGTCAATCAGCTTGTTGTGCATACTTCAGAACGTCTTGCTAACTGCGTATAGCTAAAACGTTCCTTTCCTAAATGTTATATAGACGTTTAACTCTTGTACCCCCATCCCACTGATTTGTGATTTGTGTTAAGATGATTATTATTATTAAAATAGTTTCCTTTGTATCGATGGCAGTACTCACTGATACTTACCTTACCCATTGCAACAGCAAAAGGACCAAAAGTCAGTCTAAAGGTTAAATGCAAAATGTATATTTTACGATAGTCACTTACACTCCTGATGACACAGCGTTAATACCTGACAGCCCTCGGCTATAACACTAACATGGCATAAACAAAGTGGTTAAGTGGAGTGATAATAATGCTCTTCAGATTAACACAAAGAAAACAGAGGAAATTGTATTTGGGTCACTATCTGACTCTCCTAAAGTCCCTGTTATCCATAATTTGAAAAATTAAGCTGGTACTTTATATAAATACGTTGGTGTAATGGTAGACCATCTGCTATCCTGGGAAGACCACATTGAATATACAGTATCTGCAAAAGGACAAAGAAAAAAATCAATTTTCTCCGCCGCCTTAGGTCTTTTGGGGCGAGTAGAGAAATTCTTCTTTTTGTTTTTTACATCTGTGATTATGAGTATTCTACAGTATTATAATACTTCATGATACAAGTGTTTGTCCACCGCTTTAAAGTCAAAACTGCTCCACCAAATAAAAATCTGCTCAAAGATTGGAGGTCAACCCTTTGAAGAACTCTATGAATCAGCAGACCATAATAACATATTGAGGCTGGCCAACAACAACCAAGTCCTGAACAGCGAATATGCATTTCTACCATTAAATTAGAGATACTGGGTTCCACGATCGAATACGGTAAGACTGAAGCACTTTGTGCACCAGTCAATCCTACAATTGCATCTAAAGTTAATCCCAGATCAAATGTACAATGAAGGGTCTTGAACATATTATCTTCTGTAATTATAATGTTGTGTTAAATGTCTTGAATATTTGTCTTTGCTGATGTTGGAAACGGAGCTGCTGTGATGCAAGAAGACTTGATCTGACAAAGTATTATCGTATCGTAGGTGATGAGGACAAGCTCAGGAATAACAAAGGCTTTTCTCTCTCTTTGTATCTGTGTGTGTTTTATGTGTGTCAGACGGACATGCATGGCCTCCTGACCTTTGTGCTTATTCCCAGCTCTCAGAGCAAACCTCCTCCTGTCAAAGAGTCTGTGGTGAGTGCTAAATTGTAAACATCTGAGAGCTTGAGGATGAGCAAAATCTCTGTGAAAGAACAGATTTAAAAAGTGTTGACAGAAATGAGGTTTGAAAATGTCTTGATTTTTTTCCTGTAATGTTCCTGTAAACTCTTCATTCTCTCCTCCAGACCCATGTGAAGGCACATTTTGACTATGACCCATCAGACGACCCCTATGTGCCGTGCAGAGAGCTGGGCTTGTCTTTCCAGAAAGGAGATATTCTCCATATTATCAGCCAGTCGGACCCCAACTGGTGGCAGGCTTACAGGGACGGCGATGAGGATAACCAACCACTAGCTGGACTGGTACCAGGTACTTCAGTCTGTTTGTTCAGCCGTTGTTTTGTCTCAGGTGTTTTTTGTTAAAGCATTTGAAGACTGTTTCATCAAACTCTTACGGACAAATTAAAAAGATGGTTGGCTGAGGCACTCCAAGGCTTAAACATGTTCAAACTCTGTTTTCTCTTGATATTGTCTTTTCTTTCTTTTCTTCCACAGGGAAGAGTTTCCAGCAGCAGAGAGAAGCCATGAAACAGACCATAGAAGAAGACAAGGAGCCGGAGAAGTCTGGTCCGTTGCTCTACTCTCTACAATATTGTTTAAAGTATAAACAATGTACATTTTATAGTATAATTTATTTGATATCTTATTAAATTGAGGGAGTTTCTTTGTGTCCAATTTTCCAATTAGCTAAATTACAGCACACCATTATGCACCCCAAAGTTGTTGTTTTTTTCCACCACCACACATGCATTAATTCCATGCACAAGATAAACTTGGTCTAGATTTCTCATGCCGAGATAAATAATTATTTAGTAAAAAATATATATGTTCCAGCATACAGGGAGAGAGGTGGGAGGCGACAAATTAAACAGTTTATTAGCAAGACCAAAAAGTCCAGCCTTTTCAGGCTGTCTCCCCTCCAAGTACTGATCCGACCCGACCTTGCTTAGCCTCCGAGATCAGACATGTTCCCCGTGGTATGGCCATCAGCGCGTCTCCTTCGAGCCTCCAGGACCTGCTTATATTGTGTGGCTGATTACCTGATTCTGTCCGAACCCCCGCTGAGCCACGCCCAACTCTCCCCAGCAGACAACGCCGTGACCACGTCCCACTGCCACAGCCTTGTAGTTCAAAAGTGTTTTAAGTTGTCTGCTTGTTTACAGGGAAGCTGTGGTGTGCAAAGAAGAACAAGAGGAAGAGAAAGAAGCTGCTGTACAACACTCACAGGAATGATGGTATGACTTCCGGTCTTTCTTCTTTCATCAAATGTAATTGGGGTACAACTTCCATGTGCATATAAACTGCTAGTATTTCTAGTCACACATCTGCATGAAAGAGTATTCATACGTATATGACCAACTGTGAAGAAAAAAAACAATTGGGCATTTATGGAAATCAAATTTTTTATTCTAATGGACAAAACATTTCTCCAAACAGTGTTATAGAGTAGTTCTTATTTTAGTATCAACCTATGAATACCTGCTACGTAATCAAATGCACTTTAGTATTATGGCTTTGGCATACATCATGATATGTCATGTTAGTCATTATTTCCTCTCTTCCTACATTCAAGTTTTCTTTCTTTCGGTTAGCTTTCCTTATTGTTTCTTCTTTCTGTCTTGTTTGATATTTGCAGTTTCTCCCTCTAACCTGTCTTCTTACAGTTTATACTTTGGACCATATTATAACTTTTTCATTCTGTTCTCTCTTTCCATTTGCCCAGATATTGATACTGAGGAGATTCTCACCTATGAGGAGATGGCTCTGTACCACCAGCCAGCCAATAGGAAGCGGCCGATTGCACTGATTGGTCCAACCAGCTGCGGGCAAGCAGAGCTCAGACAGAGACTGCTCAACAATCAGCCAGAACGCTTTGCTGGAGCTACACCCCGTAAGACTTACACACACTGTACACACATGCCTTTATGTGTGTGTGCGCATATACTAACGTGTGTGTGTGTGTGTGTGTGTGTGTGTGTGTGTGTGTGTGTGTGTGTTAGACACCACACGGAGCCGGCGAGATGGCGAACTGGGTGGTCGGGATTATCACTTTGTGTCTCGTCAGACCTTTGAGGCAGAACTTGCAGTAGGTAAGGTCTCATGATGGTGAATACTCCGACATGTTGTATATAAATATATAGATGGATACTTTGCTATTTGGAACCTCTGGTCTAACCGGAACACACAAAATATTCTTTTAGCATCCACAAAGCCGCAAGGATGTAAGTGAAGCCAACACTAGCACACCCAGTGCTATAAAGATTGTATAATTTAATTAATACACAGACTTATTGGATTTGGCAAGTGTCCTAGTGTAAAGAAATGACACCATATCAACAAATAGTTTTTTCCCCAGGAAAGCTGATCGAGTCTGGTGAGTTTGAGAAGAACCTGTACGGGACAAGTACAGACTCAGTGAGACAGGTCATCAACACTGGAAAAATCTGTGTGCTCTGTCTGCACACACAGGTATGTACATACACATTGACTAAGCAGGGTGGTAGATTTAGCAGAGAGGGAATATTTCTACGCCAGAACATAGGTTAAAGTGTGTGTGTGTGTGTGTGTGTGTGTGTGTGTGTGTGTGTGTGTGTGTGTGTGTGTGTGTGTGTGTGTGTGTGTGTGTGTGTGTGTGTGTGTGTGTGTGTGTGTGTGTGTGTGTGCGTGCGCGTGTGTGTGCGTGCGCGTGTGCGTGCAGGCTCTAAAGGTGCTGAGGAGTTCAGACTTGAAGCCTTACATCATCTTCATAGCTCCGCCCTCCCAGGAAAGACTTCGAGCCCTATTGGCTAAAGACAACAAGAACCCCAAGGTCCCTGTCTACACTGCCTGTTTACGCTCGGCCAAAGATAAATATCACTGCTGTTTCTCTCTCTACGTTTGCCTCAATAATATGTGTTTGTGTGTTGTGCACAGCCCGAGGAGCTGCGGGACATCATTGAGAAAGCCCGGGAGATGGAGCAGAGCTGCGGTCACCTGTTTGACGGCGTCATCGTCAACACCGACCAGGACAAAGCCTACAACGAGCTTCTACGACTCATCAACAAACTGGACACTGAACCCCAGTGGGTGCCTTGCTCCTGGCTGCGCTGAACACATACACATTCACACACCAGTCGTAGAGATTTAACAAACTGGAACCTGAAATGCTGTGTGAGAGTGGTGACAGAGTATTATGCCCACTGTTAGGACAAAACAAATCTGAGATTTTGAGAGTTGCAATGTTATGAGATAAAGTTGGAATTTTACAATAAAATTTCATAACTGTATAAAAAAATATATATATTACAAGATAATGTACTTTTATGAGGATAAGTCATAATATTATGTGATAAATAATTAAATTAATACATTAATAAAAAAAAGTTGGACTGTTTTGAGAATATGTTGCAAAAGATAAGTTATAATATTAACAAATAAAGTTGTAATAATTTAACTCAAATTTCAAATTTTGTGATTTCATAAGAAAAACAGTCTTGAAATTTAAAGAACAAAGTCATACTATTACAGGGAAAAGGTGGTTATTAAATGATGTACGTTATGATAAAATTGCTATGACTTAATATCCTTCCAGATATTATGTTAATGTGCCTATTGGTGGAATCTATAGCCTCAGCTCATCTATATTCCCTCATCTGACACAAAAAAGCTGACAGATTGCCCTCAACTGTTTACTGTGGCTGTTAATTAAAATAAAGATTTTATTTTTAAGCTCTAGAATAAGCTCTATTCTTAACATGGGACATTTTGTTCCCAAAATAACCTTTTTTTCACAATACTTCTCAAAATATTATTTATCTAGTAAAATTTGGCTTGTATCTCAAAGTACAACTTTATCCTAAAATATCAGAACTTTTTTAAAATACTATAAGAACTACGTTCTTGTTTTATATGTATGTTTATATATATATATATATACATACATACTTAATTTCTGTTAGATGATTTTTTCCAATAAAATTATACATTTATAGTTAAAATATTATGACTTGTTATTTCTACTTTTATTCTCATAACATTCTGACTTTTTTTATCGAAATCTCAAATTTGAGGTTTTCTTAACATTGACCCTTGTACTCCGTTGTACTGCAGAGAGTAGATACTCGGAACACAATCAGCATCTTCTAGAATGTATGGACCTGTTGGCACTGATAATGATAAATGCATGCAATTTAAACTTTTTCATGTATTCACGGTCCTTAAAGTGAGGAGACCCTCCACAAGTGATCTTGGTTGGTTGCCTAACTGCACCGTAATGTTTGTATTCAGCAGTGACATTACGACACTGATCTTTCTTATCACAATTCTTAGTGAGACCAAAATATGGACCTGGAAAATACTTTTTTTTTCTGTTTTATTTTAAGCGAGAAATGTAGGGCCTCATCTATATTGCATCTTTTGCTTTTATCTTATGATCATTTCAACAATAATAATTAAAAATATTTAAATTATAACAGTCAAATTATGTTAACTTTCTGCAGTGCTGTGAATCTATGAAAAAAATAAATGTTTTGATTCAAGCGTCTTAGTTTTGTGTTAAATAACTCAGCCATGGTGTTTTTCCCAAGCAAAAGACATCTACAAATGAGGCCCATGGTAGGGTGAAAATGTGAAAATCACACAGACATTAAGTACTAATATAAATCCACACTGAGCCACAGCATTTATTGCTATGAAGAACTCTCACTCACACAGTATGTACACACCGCAGCAGTGCATTAGATTATGACTTTCCTCTCTACCGGGAAGTCTGACAATTTACGGCCTGAAGCTGCAGCCTGCTTAATCCTGACTGACTGACTGACTGACTGACTGATCAGCTGCTCTTTTGACTGGCTCTGTTAAAATGCACACTATTTTAATGAACACTAAAATAAAGGACACAGCACTTGATATTTTCTATCTGATTTTTATTTTCTGCCTCTTTTCCTGAATGACCTATGACAAATTATCTTGTCAGCTGACTCTGTCCTGTGTGATCACATTTCAGTAGAAATGACCTCTGAGCCTGACCCCCGAGGGGTGAATGGGTCAAGAAAACGTGGAAGTTGTAGTTTTTAGGTGTGTGCGTCCGTCCGTCCGTCCGCGAAGACAGTTAAGTATTATTATGACCTGACGTAGAGCTGACAAAATATCACTGGGTATAGCATTTATATATTTGTAATATTGAAAATAGATTTATGAAGTCCAGAATGCACCAATAGGATTGCAGGTTCCACCTTTTGCCTCAACTGCCATTAGTCCAGGAGGAAGGGCGAGGGTGCAGGGTGAAGTGGACTTAACTGTATTGAATGTAAAGTTAATTGATACCATTTCTTGTTGATCAGAAATCACTTTTTCCTGAGTAAATCCTCTTTTTGTATGAATATTCACAGTGAATAAAAATAAATAGATGATTGATAGAAAATGACTGACTGTGTTTTTTTTGTTCAAATCAAGTTTATTTATAGAGCCCAATATCACAAATTATACATTTGTCTCAGTGGGCTTTACAGCCTGTACAGGGTACGACACCCTCTGTCCTTAGATCCTCACATCGCATAAGGAAAAACTCCCTAAAAGATACCCCACAATTAGTGGGGGGAAAATGGAAGAAACCTCAGCGAGAGCAACTGAGGAGGGATCCTCTCCCTGGACGGACGGACGGACTGTAATAGGTGACGTGTGTACAGAATAAACAACATAGTTAAAAATGCAGCATAGACAATCTATGCGACAGAAAACATGATACGATCGTACATAAAAAAAAAGATGGATCCAGGGGAATGTCAATAAAGGCTTCCTGGTGTCAGGCAGGACCAGGGCAACAGGTGCAGCCACAATTCATGATCCAGACGTATCCTTTAATAGTGGCAACCTGCCAAATGAGAGACACAGAAACTCTGGTGATGATGCTCCGGATGATGAGTTAGTAACAGATAGAGAGGGAGAGGAGGAAAGAGAGAGAGATGGAGACAGGAAAGAGGTATAAGTCCCCCGACAGTCTAAGCCTATAGCAGCATAACTAGGGGCTGGTCCAAGGCAAACCTGAGCCAGCCCTAACTATAAGCTTTATCAAAGCTTTAAGGTGCAATGAGTAAGATATGGCCAGAATCTTTGTGTGTGTGATAAACACGTTAATATATTGTGTTGCTGAGATATCTCCTGAAATGAACATGCTAACCAGCTAGCCCCGGGCCCATCCTGTCATGTAATGCTAGTTGTACCTCGAGTGGAGATAGTGAGTCACTATAGCGCCCAGTCTGCCCTCAGTCCAAGACGAGAGGACGAAAAAGTCAAGCTGCACCAAGGGCTTGTCATTTGTATGTTTTGATAGTTTGTTTATTGGATTAAATCAAAAGTAGCAGAAACGAGAAAACATTTCTTCAAGTATAGTTTTTTCCAAAGCAGACCTGTCCAAGAAAAGGGCCTCAAGACAGTGACTAACATCTTAAAGTAACTCAAATAAATGAAAGTCAGCTGAAAAAGACTCTTTAATGGAATTTGGCATGATATTCTCCACATGCAAGGAACAACATCTATCAGTTGAGGTTGAAGGTTTATTCTTTGTCTTTGTTAAACATGCTAAATGTATCATATATTTGACAAAAAAAAAAATCTGATTTCAAACTTCCACTTATAAGCTTTTCTAGCACTCTCAACTGCATCTCATGGTTTTCATCAGTGAATCTGTACAGATGTGTAGTTGAGATCAAAATGAAGGTCAAGTTTGAAGATGAGGGGGGGGGGGTTAGAAGGGGGGAAGGGGCTATGCACAACTTGTGCTAATGGAAAACCATAAAAGCCAGTCGAGTTAAGTACCATGCAGTGGAAACACAGCAATTTACTGGTACTGAATGTCTTTCAGATATAATTCTCAGTAATGAGAGCAGGCCACACGGGGACGCTGTTCTGCAGATTATTGTTGCCATGTGTGATTTTTAAAGTAATGTCCACTGCCATGCTTCAGTATCTCCAAGATCCACCACTTGAGCAAAAACAAATTGTTTCCAGGATTACCTTACTTTGTTTTGCTCAAAGGAAATAGACTTGCTCCTTTGATTTTGACACTTTTGTGTTGGCTACATGTTTGGTCTGGTTCTGGACATGAAGCTGGTAAACTTGCTCTTTCCTGTCTGATCATGCCAAATCAAAAGCACACTCTGGATTTGAGCAAAGACTGATTTCTGCAGGTCTGATCCACCCTTTACTTCTCCAAATGTAATGCTGTCAGACTGAGATCAGCAGCAAAACATGTCACCACCACTCTCCCATTAAATTCTTCTGTCAGTAGACTGGACTGGGCCAGAGGATCATGTTTATTAAATGTTTTACTTTACGAGGTAACCATTAGCTTTCATGAAGACGTTAAGACGATAAAAAGTACAATTCCCAAATAGAAGCCAGTTGTCATCAGTTACTGCTATTTTACATTTGGCCTTTGTGTCCTTTTCAACCTGTTTGAGGAGCAGTCAGAGATTCTCAAGACAGAAAAAAGAGGTTTCCCCCAACCAACCTATGTCTGTGTTAACTTAAAGGAAAAATACCCCTTAAAAACTCAAACACTGTTGAAGTTTACTGGAAGTGGTCCTCTGAAGTGGGACAGGTGGGTTGGTTATGTTGAATATGTTCTGAATATTTTTTTTTATTCTATTATTCTGTTTTTTTCTCTAGTCTCTTTTTAATTTTTTGTCAAATAAAGTAAACCGCGGTGGTCACGGACTCCTAAAGTTAACTTTCTATTATTTAACCTATAATGTTGGTATGACATGGAACAAAGCATCCGCTTTCTGTCCACCATGTAAATTGCCATCTGATCTCTAATCACTTTCGATTTTATTTCATCTACAGGCAGTATGGAGAAACGTCTCCAATATATGTTATCTTAATTCTGAATCCACTATTCCTCTTAATAAGATAAGTAGGGAACCCATTTCATGTTCAAGGTGGAAAGATTGTTTGAAAAAAGGCAAGATTGATCAAATATAAGTCATAAAACAAAAACAAAAAAACTTTGGCAGGGTGGCTGGGGATATTTTTGATACTTGTTCATTATCTATGTCTTTATTTTTTAATTCTCACATGATCAAACACTTTTGAAATATTTATCGTACAGCAACATATAAACATTAAAGACAAGAGTGAGTAGGCTCTGTGGTATCTCACAGAGCAGAGCCTGTATCGTTCAGTGTGAGCCCTTTCCGGCCCTTAGCTGCATGTCACCCCCACTCCCATGCCAGCTGGAGAGGGCAGGTAACAAGACAAGGGTGGCAGGGTGATTACACACAGGCAGGAAGTCAAACATAACAAGACACAATGGCAAAGAACTTTACAAAATAAAGCAGGAAGTGGGAAAACACCTAGGCCATGACAGGTGTAGCAAATAACTTAAATGAAGGCTGCATTCCACTTGCATGTCCCTGTTCCAGGGTCCTGCTATGGCACGTTGGCTTACTGGGACATTTTAATGTAACTGAGCCATATTAATGATAGTAGTTACACCTGTGGGCTTTTACTTTTATGACAAACAAAATATCTGCTGTCAAAAAGGTCTGTTGTCCAGTCACTGTGAAGTGTTATTAATTCATAGCCTAACTGTGCTTGCTAAATGTTTAGGTGATGTTAGCCTGTTAGCTAGGGAACCACATATCTGGCAAGCTAACTGTGGCTGTGTATTTGTCTTGTTAAAAAAATATCAGTAACTTTATATTGGCTGATAAACATATATATAAAAATGGTTGTTTTACAAGATGGAATTACAATTTAGCTAACACGAGAAAAATACAAACGAGATGGAACAGTAATTATCAAAATATCTAAATAATGTACATTCTCTTCAAATATTTACTCTACTGACACTAATGTCATGATACAGCCATGGTTTGTTAAGGTTTAAGGTTCTTTTATAATCTACTTTAAGAAACTCTGTTCTATGAAGAGTAATAATGAATAATAATAAAAAAGTACACCTTATAAAATCATTCATTATAACATTAATTAATTAGACTCACTCACTACTTTACGTAACTGAAAAAAAAATCCACTCATTTAAAAGTACCTATTGTGAAAACTCCTTCAGGGCGCTCACTATCTTGTTTTGTGTAAGGTCTTTGGCTGATGACAAACGGTGGTGACGTCAGACTAAACAAAAACTCACTTTAATTGGCTGATTTACCACAAAGGGCGGGGACCACATTTCTTGCAGCAACGGATTGGTCGGTCATGCTGTCAGTCAATCCTCCCTTCCTCTGGTCGCACAGTCAGGTTGATGGAGAGAAAGAGAGGATAGAGGTAAAGAGCGGTAAAGAGATCTGGTTGAGATACAGCAAGCAACGGAAATAACTATGTCAACGTTTTCTGTGTTCCTCTATCGTACATTTGACTAATAGAGAAACTATTTGTTTACTTTTCCGAACTTATTTCACGGCTGTTTCGTCGCTTTATGGTCAGAGTCGTGTATCCTTGACAACGCGAACAACTGTCCTGAGAAGTTTGGATCAAGTGTTACACCTTCAGCCGGAAATTAAATCGGATATTTACTCACTAAACTAACGGAACTGACTCTGGTGTGCATATGGGCGTTTGTGGAAGTATTTCGAACAGTTTTTGTTTCTATTTAACCGTTTTAATTTTAAACCCAGTGTTTGGGGAAACGGGACAGCGCGAGACAATAGTGGCGTGAGAGAGCTCTTACAGGGGGGATCGATGCCTCGCGGGGGCTTTGTTCTGTCCTGTGTGGTGACCTGCCACGAGCCTGCTGCAGATATCGACTGATTGACCGGTGGATTTATGATTAGTTTCTGATTGATAACGGACTCCGAAGCCTTTGGAACAACCATGGACGTGACTCTGTCCGAGTTACTGGCCACTTTCATGCAGTCACCGCTGGTGGTGTGGGTGAGTGGGAGCAGCACGCACATACAGACACGGTTGTGCGGTGATGCACACGAGTTGCTGACCTCTGTCTCTGTTTTACTTTCTCTCTTCAGTTTCTCTCAGTTCGGGCAGATTTGTTTACGAGAACTACCAGACTATAGTAGAGAAACAACGTTGACCTCTAATGTACCATTCTGCAGTAGTTTGCTGTCTTGCATTATTTCCCCATTGATTTACACTGTCCACACCATTACAGTACTAGGGAACATATTTTCCGTGTACAAGCTTCAGATTAAGTGATCTATTAAGAGATATTGGTTTGTGTCTCTGGGACTTTCCAAGTTTAGATCTCATACTATCTGTCACACAGATAAATGTAAACATGTGTTTCTTCACTGGTTACAGCTGCAGTTCTTGAGTTACTGCTGTTTCATTACCTCCATCATCTTTTATGTTAAAATGCACATCATACATAAGATTTTCCCCCAGTCGACCCAAATATTGCCATTGCAACTTATTTCACTAAAAATAAATATTTAAACTGGGACTGAGCAAATAATTTGTTAAAACCAATGGAAACTAGCATCAGTTTACCCAACTGCAAACATCGGAAATGTGTGTTTTGCGCTCCCTATTTTTTATGCATATGTTAATTTACAGGCAGATGTAATGACAATAAAAACACATTTGTTTAAAAGTGTTTCTCTGTTTAGTGAAAGATTCTTCACAATATTAAAAGAAAAGAAACATGAAGGATTAAATATATTCATTCCCTAGTAGACCTTGCTATAGATATCAGTGTCTTCACATTTTTTCCCATCTTTGTTGAACACAGACAAACACAACCACACCGTAGAAAACATACACATAATACCCGTTTCTGATTAGCTTTTTTCTTTATTTCCACATCCAAGGTAAGAAAAATGGGTGTTTGTGTCCAGAAGTTTGCCAATATGATCTCTGAACCAGATTTTAGGGTATGTCTGGGTGGAGAAAATGAAAGAGTTGCGCTTATTTCAGTGAAGTTGCTCAGTGGCCAGCAGCAGTTCAGACTGGGGTTGTACTGGGCAGATTCCAGCTGTGTCACTGTGTGAGCGTGAGCAGGACCTTCCTCAAAAAGAGAACATTGATCTCAGCGAACCCCCGCACAATATTATGGGTGTCCTGAATACTATTTTTTTGGGATGTGGAGTTTTGGTTTTAATCAACAACAACTTTTATTAAAGGCATTTTTAAGTATTCTGACTGCTGTAAGTGAGAGGGATGACAGGGGCCCAAGATGATATTGTATATATTTCCACATTTTAATAGTGCAATTTAAAAAGTATAAATTTAGTGCAACAATGTGTTCACAAAATGTTTTTTGCAGTTTGCCTTTATACCCAGTTGAATTGAACATGATTTAGAAATCTTGATTGGAAATTCAGCAGGATGTCATTTAGCATATTGAGTTGAAAGGAAAAACATCAAGAGTGTTGAGTTTATATTTCTAGGTGTGATGTAGTTAACTTCTTTCTCTGTCTCTAGGTGCGGACGTTGGGTCCTTTGGGTTCATGTGACGACGTAGGCTCAGAGGAGCAGGTCAACATGTTCATGGAGCTGGTGGACGGCGTCTTCCTGCACAAGATCATGACACACATGTAGGTAACGCCGTACAGAGTGAGAGTTCAACATGTTTGCATGAGTCAGTGAAAAATGTTCTTTGGTGTGTATTTTAGTGTGTCTGGACTGGGTATATGAACGGTAAGTGAGTTAATCCAGTGTTTCCTGTGTGTGTCTGTGTAAGGGTGTTGGTGCGAACCACATCCTGACTCGCTGGTTTCACCTTGTAAATGTCACAGCCAGATGTGCTGCTGAAGTCTGAATTAGGAAATACAGTACAGTATAAGAGAGAGCATACGTTAGATCATTAACAGTCTTTAGAACTGAGCTGCTGTCAGTTTGTACTTTGGCTCAGGAATTCCACAGCTGCAGACAGGTTGTAGACAGGTAGAGCGTGGTGCAACCATTCTCAACAGATTCAGTTTATGCATATTTACCACCTGGATCTCCAGATATGAGAAATCAAAAAGCTGATAATGTACAGAGAGAATCGGTCACAACCACAGTTCAGAATGTAAATTTCAGACTGCAGAATATGGTTGTAAAAGGCTTTTCAAAGACTGATGTTTCTTATTCTATAAGTATGTTATCACAATATCCAATTTTTGTAAGTATGACGAAAAAAAGCTAAAGTTGTGGTATTTAAGGAACCTGTCACACCGTGCAACTATGGCACGAAGGAATAATATATATCAGGCTTTGGATACCCACAAAATACTTGTGAGTAAGATACATTTGTTGTTGTTTTTGGTCTTTTCATGGGATTTGTTGACAATAAAAGATATAGACTATCTATGATGGGATCACATCGGCTGCAACGCCAAATCGGGCCAGGGCCGTAAAGTTGGTGGCCACCAAAGGCCCTTCTCCACTTCCTGCCCCCTACTTCTGGTGCCCTTGCTCGGACCGCACCCCTCTTTGAACTAAGCCTTCATATTGGTCTCAACTGCACACCTGTAAAGTTTTGCGACGCCAAATCGGGCAAGGGGCGTAAAGTGGGGGCAGAAAGTGAAGCTGAAAACAATACCAACGTCGCTGTCGAGGCTAGTAAATATTTTTGGATTTATCCTTTATTTCTTTTTGGATTGGACAGACTCATTCGGACCACAGGACACAAATACTGTCCACACTGATAATAATGAAGCATACATACTTGTGTGGAATCTAAATCTTCTCCAATCCAGACCGTCCTCTGTCCCCAATCAGACCACATGTTCATATGTCAGTTATTGTCTTCAGAAACAACGATAATCACGCTTTTGTTCTCCACACACTGAATGTAGGCTGGGCTAACTAGGCGGGGGGAGGTGGGGGAGGGTGATTAGGACTTGCTAGGGGTTTATAGGAAAGTGGGTTACTGAGGAGGAGGCCAGGGTCGGAGAGCCATGAGGAATATTGCAGGAAAGCCGGTCCGAGAACCAGTAAGCTGTTATATCAGTCAATCCTATTATTCCCTATAATCTTTCAAAATAATATTTCTGAGCTGTGGCAGAAATTGACTGGGAATACAACTAGAAAAGGATACATTTCTTGAAGAGAATTTAGCATGCTCGTTGCTGAAAATTAGCTGTTGAAACACTAAAGTTGAGATGGTGGTCAAAATACAGTTACTGAATAGAGGGGAGATGGCATTTAAAATGAACGTGGTGAAATAAGTTTAAGTGTAACTTCTGGTGAACTGTCAAGTGTCAATTTACCGTACTTAAAGCTCAGAGCGAAGTTTTGTGTAAAATTGTGGAAGTTAAGAGCGGAAGTAGTTTTTTTTTTTTCTCTCTTTTTTTTTTTTTGTCCATACGTGAAATACTGATGCCTGAAAGGGCAAGTGTTATTTGAAGTGTAAACTTTGAAAGTATTTAAATGTCAGTTGGAGTGTAACTACTGAACCAGATGAATTATTGGTTAAAGAATAATAAATGAAAGTGGAACTGACCTTTTTAAAGTGGAAGAGATGAAATCAGGTAAATGTCAGTCAATAAATCGATTATTGTTCAAACCTAAAAATATTGCAATTTAATGTGTGCCTCTTTAATAGACTTATTACCAGATTCAGTCTTTTTTGGCTTAATTTCAGTGAGCAAAATACATTTAATTTTCCAAGAGCTCAGATGGTAAGACTCCATCTTAATGCTGGCAAGCAAAATTATAGTCTGTTTTCAGGCCTCTGTTAATGAAGACTTATTTCCATTAGGCATCAAACTGACGCCATGACAGTAGGTCAGCCAGACAGCGTAACACACCCCCTGTTCACATGCAAATCAGTGTACAGGCACAGGCTGATGTGTGTTGATGTAAGCATAAATCATGCTCTAACACCATAGTTATCCTGCAATTGGGATGTGTGTGCGTGTGTGTCTATGTCTGTAATCTGTGTCTTAAGTAGTAACAAATAACGTGTGTCTGTCTGTCTCTGTCTCTGTCTCTGTCTCCGTAGTGACCCCAGCCCAACCAATACGAGGCTGAACAAGAATGTGAACAATGATGTGTCTCTTCGCCTTCACAACCTGACCGTTCTCACCAGACTCATCAGGACGTACTACCAGGTATGCACACACAAGAGGATGTATGGTGTGCAGCAGCTTGCAGAGTATGCCAACATTCATGGGTCAAACTGCACTACAGCAGACAAGCAGCAGTGGCCCAATATCTTAGAACTAAAGCTCATACGTAAATGATTTGGGGGAAGTATGACCAATCTGCCAGCCTCCATTTTCCCCACATCAACAGATGGAGCACTGAATGGCTTAGATTACTGACTAACGGGCATAACAATTCTAATTTCTTTCTTGAATTTGTGAATAATGACTTTCAGAATGAGGAGTTCCCCAGACCCTTGTCAAAAATGTATATAATCCAGAAAGGGTTTCCATACTATATAAAAGTTTCTTACTATTTTAAAGTATAAATTGAACAATTTTTTTCCCCCCAAGAAATGCTATAGCCCTAGTGAGTTTGCACTTCCACAGACCGCTTATTGTGTTACAGTCTACCTCACATGACCTTCTAGTTCTCCTAATCCAGAAAAGGTTTCAATATTGTACATCCAGTATATACATCCAGGTAGACACACACACACACACACACACACACACACACA
>CALSBV010011361.1:12420-31343 GCA_943590825.1 Bovichtus diacanthus | reverse complement strand
GTGTGTGTGTGTGTGTGTGTGTGTGTGTGTGTGTGTGTGTGTGTGTGGTGTGTGGTGTGTGGTGTGTGCGTGTGCAGTCATTGCTCCTGGCCCATGACAGAATAGCAGAGACAGAAATGCAGCCTGAGCCGCTGCCCGCCCAAGGAGAAACAATGACCCAGTGGGGAGGAGAGACTGTCAAGATAGTTCGCATAGAGAAAGCCCAAGACATACCACTGGTAAGACAAACACTCGCTCACTCAGAATCAATGAGAAGGCAGTTATATAGAGCTGTCATCCTACCACATTCACAGGTGAATTGTTCAATTTACTAACTGATTTCTGTGTGGAGATGCATGTATTCACACTGCCTGCTTGGGTTTCCTCCCACAGCCCAGACTCGTAATGTAGGTGTGAATGTGTGAATGGTATTATGTCCATATATCGCAGCCCTGTGTCCATCTGCCTTTTGCCCAATGTGTGCTGGAATCAGCTCAAGCCCTTTGCGACCTTGCACCGGATAAGTGGGTATAGATTATGGACATATTAATAAACAAAACCCTCAATAAATCCACTATGGTCAACCGTCAATCATTCAGGCACCGTTTTGCTTGAGTTGGGGCTTCTTAGTAAATTTAAGCAAGTTGTTCCATCAGTTGTTCCATCACTTGAAACACAATAATTTCTTACAGTATGAGGAGTGTATGGCTCAATGCACATTTCACATGCAGCAGTCTATTACACAGTCATTGCTAATGTCACTCTATACACTAAAACATGGTTAGAATGAGGTAACGGAAGCCATAAAAGTGTAATGAAAATCTAATTTTGACATGGTGTCATTTATCATTTCTGAGTTATAGGTTGGATATGTATTGCAGAGGTCATATTTCCTCCAGACCTATCAACAATTCTGGCTCCCTGTAAGGCTTAGACGCTTTAACACTTCACTCATGGGGTAGTGTAAATGTCAGCAATAGTTGAACTAAAGATAATTTAGACAAATACATTATTTGCCCTATTTTGAATATTATGCTTAGTTTTTATCTCTCCATCTTTGGGATAAGTGCACTGTAATTAATGTGTCTTTAAATAATTAGATTTCATTTCGTAGAATCGCTGATTATTTTCAGTAAAGTACCAGCTTTGTCTTTCCTTGGGCCAATGTACTGTAAATAATATGCTGTAAATAACACAGGCATGTGGTCATGTCCATGTTTGTACATCATTCCACTGCATTCCTGTGTTCTGTAGGGGGCAACTGTTCGCAATGAAATGGACAGTGTAGTGATCAGTCGTATTGTTCGAGGTGGAGCAGCTGAACGGAGTGGACTTTTATCAGAAGGAGATGAAATACTGGAGATAAATGGCATAGAGATCAGAGGGAAAGATGTCAACCAAGTCTTTGATATTCTTGTAAGTATATCCACAGTATATGCACAGTAGTTAACACAGTTCTTTGATGGAGTGACGAATACCATCACTTAGTTCGGTTCATACTCGGCTTTCGGTGTGAGTTCGGTACTGCGGGAAAAAAAACTTGACGCATAATGATGAGTTTCTTTTTATTTATTTTGAACAGACAATAGAGCAAGTGTCAAAGACAGACGAAATCCTCTTGCTGGGGACTGTGGTAGCATTTTGCCCTCATAGTTGCAGAATCCATGTGCTGAGCCAGTAAATGAAACCATCCATATCCTTGCTTATTTTTGGTCCTGGACAACATTATACTCATTCATGTTATTAAAGTTCTTAGCTTGTGTTGCTTTGCCTTTCTTTAATAAAAGCCTTGAGTCCAGCGCTAAACTTGGTGAAAGAGTGAAAAATCATCGCACCTGAGGAACAGATTACAATTCTAATAGACAATTCGTGCCTTTAGGAAGCATTCAAAACTGCGGTGGCCGACCCAAGGGAGCAGAGAATTGTGCTTTTAGTGTTTTAGCACCCAAGAATTCCAAGATGCAGCTGAGCCATCTTTCCTGGTGTCTTAAAAAATTTTAAAGAGCTAGTGGTTGAAATATTAGAGAAGAAAAACATTTTTACCAATTTGTAACTGTTTTTAGAAGTGCGTATGTGTTTATATGTAAGTTTGTTTCAAGGTTCTCAATGCTGAATGCAGAGCATATCTATGATTCAGGGATTGCACAAGGCTTTCAACAGCAGATAACTGTGTTAACTTGAGTGGGAATCGGTATGTTTCGTAAACGCTGTGGGTCGAGACGGCTGTAACTGCCGTACAAGCACAATGCAGAACGGCAGCGATTAGCCAGCCAGTGGGACATACACACAGGGATCACATGCACTAACATGCACACATGGCCGGAGCAGCTACGTATCTAAACAAAGCACAGAGAAGCTCGGAGGATTCCAAGACACTCAGAGGAAGTGTGACTTCATTCTCTGCTCAGGAAGACATTACTCCACTATATCTTTACATAGCAAATGGTTGTTTGCTGCTATATTAATGCTCTGAATGTATAGAATCTTTAAATTTTAACTTTGTAATGCTGCAGAGCCATCCTGGAAAAGAGATTTTGGTCTCAGGTACCCCCTGCTAAAATAAAGATACATTTTTTCCAATGGCAAGTTTGGTCTACTTGTTATAAAAATAAGGAACATTTCAAACATTTCGGTATTAAACTGAATAAACGCTTTCCGAAAAGGCAATAGGTCACAATAGGCTATAAAACTGAAATGCATCTCATATGCTATGAAATTGAAAATGCTAAATAAATAGAATAGAATAGAAACTTATGCATTAGAAGGAGTGTTACAATTAGTTCCATACATACATACATTAGTTCCAATGGAAATGGAAACTGCTTCTGTCATTTCTTTTTCCCATTGTGCTTTTGAGTCTAAAGGCTGCTTGAAAGCAACGGAGATAAGGAGTTGGGCTCCGCTTTGTTTTTCCTTGTCCCAGTGATATGCACATCTGGGTGATGCTGTTGAATGTGCATTTGCATGTTCAATGCGTTTCCAATCACATACCTTACGAGCAACGTCGACACATGGTCCTCGTCTCATATACAACTCTCTGTGCATGCTGTTGTAGCTGACGGGGAACCCTCAGGTGGGGCTTTCAGCTCCGGGGTTTCAGTGCGCTCACCACAGTGTGACAGACTTGCATGTCAATCAGCTTGTTGTGCATACTTCAGAACGTCTTGCTAACTGCGTATAGCTAAAACGTTCCTTTCCTAAATGTTATATAGACGTTTAACTCTTGTACCCCCATCCCACTGATTTGTGATTTGTGTTAAGATGATTATTATTATTAAAATAGTTTCCTTTGTATCGATGGCAGTACTCACTGATACTTACCTTACCCATTGCAACAGCAAAAGGACCAAAAGTCAGTCTAAAGGTTAAATGCAAAATGTATATTTTACGATAGTCACTTACACTCCTGATGACACAGCGTTAATACCTGACAGCCCTCGGCTATAACACTAACATGGCATAAACAAAGTGGTTAAGTGGAGTGATAATAATGCTCTTCAGATTAACACAAAGAAAACAGAGGAAATTGTATTTGGGTCACTATCTGACTCTCCTAAAGTCCCTGTTATCCATAATTTGAAAAATTAAGCTGGTACTTTATATAAATACGTTGGTGTAATGGTAGACCATCTGCTATCCTGGGAAGACCACATTGAATATACAGTATCTGCAAAAGGACAAAGAAAAAAATCAATTTTCTCCGCCGCCTTAGGTCTTTTGGGGCGAGTAGAGAAATTCTTCTTTTTGTTTTTTACATCTGTGATTATGAGTATTCTACAGTATTATAATACTTCATGATACAAGTGTTTGTCCACCGCTTTAAAGTCAAAACTGCTCCACCAAATAAAAATCTGCTCAAAGATTGGAGGTCAACCCTTTGAAGAACTCTATGAATCAGCAGACCATAATAACATATTGAGGCTGGCCAACAACAACCAAGTCCTGAACAGCGAATATGCATTTCTACCATTAAATTAGAGATACTGGGTTCCACGATCGAATACGGTAAGACTGAAGCACTTTGTGCACCAGTCAATCCTACAATTGCATCTAAAGTTAATCCCAGATCAAATGTACAATGAAGGGTCTTGAACATATTATCTTCTGTAATTATAATGTTGTGTTAAATGTCTTGAATATTTGTCTTTGCTGATGTTGGAAACGGAGCTGCTGTGATGCAAGAAGACTTGATCTGACAAAGTATTATCGTATCGTAGGTGATGAGGACAAGCTCAGGAATAACAAAGGCTTTTCTCTCTCTTTGTATCTGTGTGTGTTTTATGTGTGTCAGACGGACATGCATGGCCTCCTGACCTTTGTGCTTATTCCCAGCTCTCAGAGCAAACCTCCTCCTGTCAAAGAGTCTGTGGTGAGTGCTAAATTGTAAACATCTGAGAGCTTGAGGATGAGCAAAATCTCTGTGAAAGAACAGATTTAAAAAGTGTTGACAGAAATGAGGTTTGAAAATGTCTTGATTTTTTTCCTGTAATGTTCCTGTAAACTCTTCATTCTCTCCTCCAGACCCATGTGAAGGCACATTTTGACTATGACCCATCAGACGACCCCTATGTGCCGTGCAGAGAGCTGGGCTTGTCTTTCCAGAAAGGAGATATTCTCCATATTATCAGCCAGTCGGACCCCAACTGGTGGCAGGCTTACAGGGACGGCGATGAGGATAACCAACCACTAGCTGGACTGGTACCAGGTACTTCAGTCTGTTTGTTCAGCCGTTGTTTTGTCTCAGGTGTTTTTTGTTAAAGCATTTGAAGACTGTTTCATCAAACTCTTACGGACAAATTAAAAAGATGGTTGGCTGAGGCACTCCAAGGCTTAAACATGTTCAAACTCTGTTTTCTCTTGATATTGTCTTTTCTTTCTTTTCTTCCACAGGGAAGAGTTTCCAGCAGCAGAGAGAAGCCATGAAACAGACCATAGAAGAAGACAAGGAGCCGGAGAAGTCTGGTCCGTTGCTCTACTCTCTACAATATTGTTTAAAGTATAAACAATGTACATTTTATAGTATAATTTATTTGATATCTTATTAAATTGAGGGAGTTTCTTTGTGTCCAATTTTCCAATTAGCTAAATTACAGCACACCATTATGCACCCCAAAGTTGTTGTTTTTTTCCACCACCACACATGCATTAATTCCATGCACAAGATAAACTTGGTCTAGATTTCTCATGCCGAGATAAATAATTATTTAGTAAAAAATATATATGTTCCAGCATACAGGGAGAGAGGTGGGAGGCGACAAATTAAACAGTTTATTAGCAAGACCAAAAAGTCCAGCCTTTTCAGGCTGTCTCCCCTCCAAGTACTGATCCGACCCGACCTTGCTTAGCCTCCGAGATCAGACATGTTCCCCGTGGTATGGCCATCAGCGCGTCTCCTTCGAGCCTCCAGGACCTGCTTATATTGTGTGGCTGATTACCTGATTCTGTCCGAACCCCCGCTGAGCCACGCCCAACTCTCCCCAGCAGACAACGCCGTGACCACGTCCCACTGCCACAGCCTTGTAGTTCAAAAGTGTTTTAAGTTGTCTGCTTGTTTACAGGGAAGCTGTGGTGTGCAAAGAAGAACAAGAGGAAGAGAAAGAAGCTGCTGTACAACACTCACAGGAATGATGGTATGACTTCCGGTCTTTCTTCTTTCATCAAATGTAATTGGGGTACAACTTCCATGTGCATATAAACTGCTAGTATTTCTAGTCACACATCTGCATGAAAGAGTATTCATACGTATATGACCAACTGTGAAGAAAAAAAACAATTGGGCATTTATGGAAATCAAATTTTTTATTCTAATGGACAAAACATTTCTCCAAACAGTGTTATAGAGTAGTTCTTATTTTAGTATCAACCTATGAATACCTGCTACGTAATCAAATGCACTTTAGTATTATGGCTTTGGCATACATCATGATATGTCATGTTAGTCATTATTTCCTCTCTTCCTACATTCAAGTTTTCTTTCTTTCGGTTAGCTTTCCTTATTGTTTCTTCTTTCTGTCTTGTTTGATATTTGCAGTTTCTCCCTCTAACCTGTCTTCTTACAGTTTATACTTTGGACCATATTATAACTTTTTCATTCTGTTCTCTCTTTCCATTTGCCCAGATATTGATACTGAGGAGATTCTCACCTATGAGGAGATGGCTCTGTACCACCAGCCAGCCAATAGGAAGCGGCCGATTGCACTGATTGGTCCAACCAGCTGCGGGCAAGCAGAGCTCAGACAGAGACTGCTCAACAATCAGCCAGAACGCTTTGCTGGAGCTACACCCCGTAAGACTTACACACACTGTACACACATGCCTTTATGTGTGTGTGCGCATATACTAACGTGTGTGTGTGTGTGTGTGTGTGTGTGTGTGTGTGTGTGTGTGTGTGTTAGACACCACACGGAGCCGGCGAGATGGCGAACTGGGTGGTCGGGATTATCACTTTGTGTCTCGTCAGACCTTTGAGGCAGAACTTGCAGTAGGTAAGGTCTCATGATGGTGAATACTCCGACATGTTGTATATAAATATATAGATGGATACTTTGCTATTTGGAACCTCTGGTCTAACCGGAACACACAAAATATTCTTTTAGCATCCACAAAGCCGCAAGGATGTAAGTGAAGCCAACACTAGCACACCCAGTGCTATAAAGATTGTATAATTTAATTAATACACAGACTTATTGGATTTGGCAAGTGTCCTAGTGTAAAGAAATGACACCATATCAACAAATAGTTTTTTCCCCAGGAAAGCTGATCGAGTCTGGTGAGTTTGAGAAGAACCTGTACGGGACAAGTACAGACTCAGTGAGACAGGTCATCAACACTGGAAAAATCTGTGTGCTCTGTCTGCACACACAGGTATGTACATACACATTGACTAAGCAGGGTGGTAGATTTAGCAGAGAGGGAATATTTCTACGCCAGAACATAGGTTAAAGTGTGTGTGTGTGTGTGTGTGTGTGTGTGTGTGTGTGTGTGTGTGTGTGTGTGTGTGTGTGTGTGTGTGTGTGTGTGTGTGTGTGTGTGTGTGTGTGTGTGTGTGTGTGTGTGTGCGTGCGCGTGTGTGTGCGTGCGCGTGTGCGTGCAGGCTCTAAAGGTGCTGAGGAGTTCAGACTTGAAGCCTTACATCATCTTCATAGCTCCGCCCTCCCAGGAAAGACTTCGAGCCCTATTGGCTAAAGACAACAAGAACCCCAAGGTCCCTGTCTACACTGCCTGTTTACGCTCGGCCAAAGATAAATATCACTGCTGTTTCTCTCTCTACGTTTGCCTCAATAATATGTGTTTGTGTGTTGTGCACAGCCCGAGGAGCTGCGGGACATCATTGAGAAAGCCCGGGAGATGGAGCAGAGCTGCGGTCACCTGTTTGACGGCGTCATCGTCAACACCGACCAGGACAAAGCCTACAACGAGCTTCTACGACTCATCAACAAACTGGACACTGAACCCCAGTGGGTGCCTTGCTCCTGGCTGCGCTGAACACATACACATTCACACACCAGTCGTAGAGATTTAACAAACTGGAACCTGAAATGCTGTGTGAGAGTGGTGACAGAGTATTATGCCCACTGTTAGGACAAAACAAATCTGAGATTTTGAGAGTTGCAATGTTATGAGATAAAGTTGGAATTTTACAATAAAATTTCATAACTGTATAAAAAAATATATATATTACAAGATAATGTACTTTTATGAGGATAAGTCATAATATTATGTGATAAATAATTAAATTAATACATTAATAAAAAAAAGTTGGACTGTTTTGAGAATATGTTGCAAAAGATAAGTTATAATATTAACAAATAAAGTTGTAATAATTTAACTCAAATTTCAAATTTTGTGATTTCATAAGAAAAACAGTCTTGAAATTTAAAGAACAAAGTCATACTATTACAGGGAAAAGGTGGTTATTAAATGATGTACGTTATGATAAAATTGCTATGACTTAATATCCTTCCAGATATTATGTTAATGTGCCTATTGGTGGAATCTATAGCCTCAGCTCATCTATATTCCCTCATCTGACACAAAAAAGCTGACAGATTGCCCTCAACTGTTTACTGTGGCTGTTAATTAAAATAAAGATTTTATTTTTAAGCTCTAGAATAAGCTCTATTCTTAACATGGGACATTTTGTTCCCAAAATAACCTTTTTTTCACAATACTTCTCAAAATATTATTTATCTAGTAAAATTTGGCTTGTATCTCAAAGTACAACTTTATCCTAAAATATCAGAACTTTTTTAAAATACTATAAGAACTACGTTCTTGTTTTATATGTATGTTTATATATATATATATATACATACATACTTAATTTCTGTTAGATGATTTTTTCCAATAAAATTATACATTTATAGTTAAAATATTATGACTTGTTATTTCTACTTTTATTCTCATAACATTCTGACTTTTTTTATCGAAATCTCAAATTTGAGGTTTTCTTAACATTGACCCTTGTACTCCGTTGTACTGCAGAGAGTAGATACTCGGAACACAATCAGCATCTTCTAGAATGTATGGACCTGTTGGCACTGATAATGATAAATGCATGCAATTTAAACTTTTTCATGTATTCACGGTCCTTAAAGTGAGGAGACCCTCCACAAGTGATCTTGGTTGGTTGCCTAACTGCACCGTAATGTTTGTATTCAGCAGTGACATTACGACACTGATCTTTCTTATCACAATTCTTAGTGAGACCAAAATATGGACCTGGAAAATACTTTTTTTTTCTGTTTTATTTTAAGCGAGAAATGTAGGGCCTCATCTATATTGCATCTTTTGCTTTTATCTTATGATCATTTCAACAATAATAATTAAAAATATTTAAATTATAACAGTCAAATTATGTTAACTTTCTGCAGTGCTGTGAATCTATGAAAAAAATAAATGTTTTGATTCAAGCGTCTTAGTTTTGTGTTAAATAACTCAGCCATGGTGTTTTTCCCAAGCAAAAGACATCTACAAATGAGGCCCATGGTAGGGTGAAAATGTGAAAATCACACAGACATTAAGTACTAATATAAATCCACACTGAGCCACAGCATTTATTGCTATGAAGAACTCTCACTCACACAGTATGTACACACCGCAGCAGTGCATTAGATTATGACTTTCCTCTCTACCGGGAAGTCTGACAATTTACGGCCTGAAGCTGCAGCCTGCTTAATCCTGACTGACTGACTGACTGACTGACTGATCAGCTGCTCTTTTGACTGGCTCTGTTAAAATGCACACTATTTTAATGAACACTAAAATAAAGGACACAGCACTTGATATTTTCTATCTGATTTTTATTTTCTGCCTCTTTTCCTGAATGACCTATGACAAATTATCTTGTCAGCTGACTCTGTCCTGTGTGATCACATTTCAGTAGAAATGACCTCTGAGCCTGACCCCCGAGGGGTGAATGGGTCAAGAAAACGTGGAAGTTGTAGTTTTTAGGTGTGTGCGTCCGTCCGTCCGTCCGCGAAGACAGTTAAGTATTATTATGACCTGACGTAGAGCTGACAAAATATCACTGGGTATAGCATTTATATATTTGTAATATTGAAAATAGATTTATGAAGTCCAGAATGCACCAATAGGATTGCAGGTTCCACCTTTTGCCTCAACTGCCATTAGTCCAGGAGGAAGGGCGAGGGTGCAGGGTGAAGTGGACTTAACTGTATTGAATGTAAAGTTAATTGATACCATTTCTTGTTGATCAGAAATCACTTTTTCCTGAGTAAATCCTCTTTTTGTATGAATATTCACAGTGAATAAAAATAAATAGATGATTGATAGAAAATGACTGACTGTGTTTTTTTTGTTCAAATCAAGTTTATTTATAGAGCCCAATATCACAAATTATACATTTGTCTCAGTGGGCTTTACAGCCTGTACAGGGTACGACACCCTCTGTCCTTAGATCCTCACATCGCATAAGGAAAAACTCCCTAAAAGATACCCCACAATTAGTGGGGGGAAAATGGAAGAAACCTCAGCGAGAGCAACTGAGGAGGGATCCTCTCCCTGGACGGACGGACGGACTGTAATAGGTGACGTGTGTACAGAATAAACAACATAGTTAAAAATGCAGCATAGACAATCTATGCGACAGAAAACATGATACGATCGTACATAAAAAAAAAGATGGATCCAGGGGAATGTCAATAAAGGCTTCCTGGTGTCAGGCAGGACCAGGGCAACAGGTGCAGCCACAATTCATGATCCAGACGTATCCTTTAATAGTGGCAACCTGCCAAATGAGAGACACAGAAACTCTGGTGATGATGCTCCGGATGATGAGTTAGTAACAGATAGAGAGGGAGAGGAGGAAAGAGAGAGAGATGGAGACAGGAAAGAGGTATAAGTCCCCCGACAGTCTAAGCCTATAGCAGCATAACTAGGGGCTGGTCCAAGGCAAACCTGAGCCAGCCCTAACTATAAGCTTTATCAAAGCTTTAAGGTGCAATGAGTAAGATATGGCCAGAATCTTTGTGTGTGTGATAAACACGTTAATATATTGTGTTGCTGAGATATCTCCTGAAATGAACATGCTAACCAGCTAGCCCCGGGCCCATCCTGTCATGTAATGCTAGTTGTACCTCGAGTGGAGATAGTGAGTCACTATAGCGCCCAGTCTGCCCTCAGTCCAAGACGAGAGGACGAAAAAGTCAAGCTGCACCAAGGGCTTGTCATTTGTATGTTTTGATAGTTTGTTTATTGGATTAAATCAAAAGTAGCAGAAACGAGAAAACATTTCTTCAAGTATAGTTTTTTCCAAAGCAGACCTGTCCAAGAAAAGGGCCTCAAGACAGTGACTAACATCTTAAAGTAACTCAAATAAATGAAAGTCAGCTGAAAAAGACTCTTTAATGGAATTTGGCATGATATTCTCCACATGCAAGGAACAACATCTATCAGTTGAGGTTGAAGGTTTATTCTTTGTCTTTGTTAAACATGCTAAATGTATCATATATTTGACAAAAAAAAAAAATCTGATTTCAAACTTCCACTTATAAGCTTTTCTAGCACTCTCAACTGCATCTCATGGTTTTCATCAGTGAATCTGTACAGATGTGTAGTTGAGATCAAAATGAAGGTCAAGTTTGAAGATGAGGGGGGGGGGGTTAGAAGGGGGGAAGGGGCTATGCACAACTTGTGCTAATGGAAAACCATAAAAGCCAGTCGAGTTAAGTACCATGCAGTGGAAACACAGCAATTTACTGGTACTGAATGTCTTTCAGATATAATTCTCAGTAATGAGAGCAGGCCACACGGGGACGCTGTTCTGCAGATTATTGTTGCCATGTGTGATTTTTAAAGTAATGTCCACTGCCATGCTTCAGTATCTCCAAGATCCACCACTTGAGCAAAAACAAATTGTTTCCAGGATTACCTTACTTTGTTTTGCTCAAAGGAAATAGACTTGCTCCTTTGATTTTGACACTTTTGTGTTGGCTACATGTTTGGTCTGGTTCTGGACATGAAGCTGGTAAACTTGCTCTTTCCTGTCTGATCATGCCAAATCAAAAGCACACTCTGGATTTGAGCAAAGACTGATTTCTGCAGGTCTGATCCACCCTTTACTTCTCCAAATGTAATGCTGTCAGACTGAGATCAGCAGCAAAACATGTCACCACCACTCTCCCATTAAATTCTTCTGTCAGTAGACTGGACTGGGCCAGAGGATCATGTTTATTAAATGTTTTACTTTACGAGGTAACCATTAGCTTTCATGAAGACGTTAAGACGATAAAAAGTACAATTCCCAAATAGAAGCCAGTTGTCATCAGTTACTGCTATTTTACATTTGGCCTTTGTGTCCTTTTCAACCTGTTTGAGGAGCAGTCAGAGATTCTCAAGACAGAAAAAAGAGGTTTCCCCCAACCAACCTATGTCTGTGTTAACTTAAAGGAAAAATACCCCTTAAAAACTCAAACACTGTTGAAGTTTACTGGAAGTGGTCCTCTGAAGTGGGACAGGTGGGTTGGTTATGTTGAATATGTTCTGAATATTTTTTTTTATTCTATTATTCTGTTTTTTTCTCTAGTCTCTTTTTAATTTTTTGTCAAATAAAGTAAACCGCGGTGGTCACGGACTCCTAAAGTTAACTTTCTATTATTTAACCTATAATGTTGGTATGACATGGAACAAAGCATCCGCTTTCTGTCCACCATGTAAATTGCCATCTGATCTCTAATCACTTTCGATTTTATTTCATCTACAGGCAGTATGGAGAAACGTCTCCAATATATGTTATCTTAATTCTGAATCCACTATTCCTCTTAATAAGATAAGTAGGGAACCCATTTCATGTTCAAGGTGGAAAGATTGTTTGAAAAAAGGCAAGATTGATCAAATATAAGTCATAAAACAAAAACAAAAAAACTTTGGCAGGGTGGCTGGGGATATTTTTGATACTTGTTCATTATCTATGTCTTTATTTTTTAATTCTCACATGATCAAACACTTTTGAAATATTTATCGTACAGCAACATATAAACATTAAAGACAAGAGTGAGTAGGCTCTGTGGTATCTCACAGAGCAGAGCCTGTATCGTTCAGTGTGAGCCCTTTCCGGCCCTTAGCTGCATGTCACCCCCACTCCCATGCCAGCTGGAGAGGGCAGGTAACAAGACAAGGGTGGCAGGGTGATTACACACAGGCAGGAAGTCAAACATAACAAGACACAATGGCAAAGAACTTTACAAAATAAAGCAGGAAGTGGGAAAACACCTAGGCCATGACAGGTGTAGCAAATAACTTAAATGAAGGCTGCATTCCACTTGCATGTCCCTGTTCCAGGGTCCTGCTATGGCACGTTGGCTTACTGGGACATTTTAATGTAACTGAGCCATATTAATGATAGTAGTTACACCTGTGGGCTTTTACTTTTATGACAAACAAAATATCTGCTGTCAAAAAGGTCTGTTGTCCAGTCACTGTGAAGTGTTATTAATTCATAGCCTAACTGTGCTTGCTAAATGTTTAGGTGATGTTAGCCTGTTAGCTAGGGAACCACATATCTGGCAAGCTAACTGTGGCTGTGTATTTGTCTTGTTAAAAAAATATCAGTAACTTTATATTGGCTGATAAACATATATATAAAAATGGTTGTTTTACAAGATGGAATTACAATTTAGCTAACACGAGAAAAATACAAACGAGATGGAACAGTAATTATCAAAATATCTAAATAATGTACATTCTCTTCAAATATTTACTCTACTGACACTAATGTCATGATACAGCCATGGTTTGTTAAGGTTTAAGGTTCTTTTATAATCTACTTTAAGAAACTCTGTTCTATGAAGAGTAATAATGAATAATAATAAAAAAGTACACCTTATAAAATCATTCATTATAACATTAATTAATTAGACTCACTCACTACTTTACGTAACTGAAAAAAAAATCCACTCATTTAAAAGTACCTATTGTGAAAACTCCTTCAGGGCGCTCACTATCTTGTTTTGTGTAAGGTCTTTGGCTGATGACAAACGGTGGTGACGTCAGACTAAACAAAAACTCACTTTAATTGGCTGATTTACCACAAAGGGCGGGGACCACATTTCTTGCAGCAACGGATTGGTCGGTCATGCTGTCAGTCAATCCTCCCTTCCTCTGGTCGCACAGTCAGGTTGATGGAGAGAAAGAGAGGATAGAGGTAAAGAGCGGTAAAGAGATCTGGTTGAGATACAGCAAGCAACGGAAATAACTATGTCAACGTTTTCTGTGTTCCTCTATCGTACATTTGACTAATAGAGAAACTATTTGTTTACTTTTCCGAACTTATTTCACGGCTGTTTCGTCGCTTTATGGTCAGAGTCGTGTATCCTTGACAACGCGAACAACTGTCCTGAGAAGTTTGGATCAAGTGTTACACCTTCAGCCGGAAATTAAATCGGATATTTACTCACTAAACTAACGGAACTGACTCTGGTGTGCATATGGGCGTTTGTGGAAGTATTTCGAACAGTTTTTGTTTCTATTTAACCGTTTTAATTTTAAACCCAGTGTTTGGGGAAACGGGACAGCGCGAGACAATAGTGGCGTGAGAGAGCTCTTACAGGGGGGATCGATGCCTCGCGGGGGCTTTGTTCTGTCCTGTGTGGTGACCTGCCACGAGCCTGCTGCAGATATCGACTGATTGACCGGTGGATTTATGATTAGTTTCTGATTGATAACGGACTCCGAAGCCTTTGGAACAACCATGGACGTGACTCTGTCCGAGTTACTGGCCACTTTCATGCAGTCACCGCTGGTGGTGTGGGTGAGTGGGAGCAGCACGCACATACAGACACGGTTGTGCGGTGATGCACACGAGTTGCTGACCTCTGTCTCTGTTTTACTTTCTCTCTTCAGTTTCTCTCAGTTCGGGCAGATTTGTTTACGAGAACTACCAGACTATAGTAGAGAAACAACGTTGACCTCTAATGTACCATTCTGCAGTAGTTTGCTGTCTTGCATTATTTCCCCATTGATTTACACTGTCCACACCATTACAGTACTAGGGAACATATTTTCCGTGTACAAGCTTCAGATTAAGTGATCTATTAAGAGATATTGGTTTGTGTCTCTGGGACTTTCCAAGTTTAGATCTCATACTATCTGTCACACAGATAAATGTAAACATGTGTTTCTTCACTGGTTACAGCTGCAGTTCTTGAGTTACTGCTGTTTCATTACCTCCATCATCTTTTATGTTAAAATGCACATCATACATAAGATTTTCCCCCAGTCGACCCAAATATTGCCATTGCAACTTATTTCACTAAAAATAAATATTTAAACTGGGACTGAGCAAATAATTTGTTAAAACCAATGGAAACTAGCATCAGTTTACCCAACTGCAAACATCGGAAATGTGTGTTTTGCGCTCCCTATTTTTTATGCATATGTTAATTTACAGGCAGATGTAATGACAATAAAAACACATTTGTTTAAAAGTGTTTCTCTGTTTAGTGAAAGATTCTTCACAATATTAAAAGAAAAGAAACATGAAGGATTAAATATATTCATTCCCTAGTAGACCTTGCTATAGATATCAGTGTCTTCACATTTTTTCCCATCTTTGTTGAACACAGACAAACACAACCACACCGTAGAAAACATACACATAATACCCGTTTCTGATTAGCTTTTTTCTTTATTTCCACATCCAAGGTAAGAAAAATGGGTGTTTGTGTCCAGAAGTTTGCCAATATGATCTCTGAACCAGATTTTAGGGTATGTCTGGGTGGAGAAAATGAAAGAGTTGCGCTTATTTCAGTGAAGTTGCTCAGTGGCCAGCAGCAGTTCAGACTGGGGTTGTACTGGGCAGATTCCAGCTGTGTCACTGTGTGAGCGTGAGCAGGACCTTCCTCAAAAAGAGAACATTGATCTCAGCGAACCCCCGCACAATATTATGGGTGTCCTGAATACTATTTTTTTGGGATGTGGAGTTTTGGTTTTAATCAACAACAACTTTTATTAAAGGCATTTTTAAGTATTCTGACTGCTGTAAGTGAGAGGGATGACAGGGGCCCAAGATGATATTGTATATATTTCCACATTTTAATAGTGCAATTTAAAAAGTATAAATTTAGTGCAACAATGTGTTCACAAAATGTTTTTTGCAGTTTGCCTTTATACCCAGTTGAATTGAACATGATTTAGAAATCTTGATTGGAAATTCAGCAGGATGTCATTTAGCATATTGAGTTGAAAGGAAAAACATCAAGAGTGTTGAGTTTATATTTCTAGGTGTGATGTAGTTAACTTCTTTCTCTGTCTCTAGGTGCGGACGTTGGGTCCTTTGGGTTCATGTGACGACGTAGGCTCAGAGGAGCAGGTCAACATGTTCATGGAGCTGGTGGACGGCGTCTTCCTGCACAAGATCATGACACACATGTAGGTAACGCCGTACAGAGTGAGAGTTCAACATGTTTGCATGAGTCAGTGAAAAATGTTCTTTGGTGTGTATTTTAGTGTGTCTGGACTGGGTATATGAACGGTAAGTGAGTTAATCCAGTGTTTCCTGTGTGTGTCTGTGTAAGGGTGTTGGTGCGAACCACATCCTGACTCGCTGGTTTCACCTTGTAAATGTCACAGCCAGATGTGCTGCTGAAGTCTGAATTAGGAAATACAGTACAGTATAAGAGAGAGCATACGTTAGATCATTAACAGTCTTTAGAACTGAGCTGCTGTCAGTTTGTACTTTGGCTCAGGAATTCCACAGCTGCAGACAGGTTGTAGACAGGTAGAGCGTGGTGCAACCATTCTCAACAGATTCAGTTTATGCATATTTACCACCTGGATCTCCAGATATGAGAAATCAAAAAGCTGATAATGTACAGAGAGAATCGGTCACAACCACAGTTCAGAATGTAAATTTCAGACTGCAGAATATGGTTGTAAAAGGCTTTTCAAAGACTGATGTTTCTTATTCTATAAGTATGTTATCACAATATCCAATTTTTGTAAGTATGACGAAAAAAAGCTAAAGTTGTGGTATTTAAGGAACCTGTCACACCGTGCAACTATGGCACGAAGGAATAATATATATCAGGCTTTGGATACCCACAAAATACTTGTGAGTAAGATACATTTGTTGTTGTTTTTGGTCTTTTCATGGGATTTGTTGACAATAAAAGATATAGACTATCTATGATGGGATCACATCGGCTGCAACGCCAAATCGGGCCAGGGCCGTAAAGTTGGTGGCCACCAAAGGCCCTTCTCCACTTCCTGCCCCCTACTTCTGGTGCCCTTGCTCGGACCGCACCCCTCTTTGAACTAAGCCTTCATATTGGTCTCAACTGCACACCTGTAAAGTTTTGCGACGCCAAATCGGGCAAGGGGCGTAAAGTGGGGGCAGAAAGTGAAGCTGAAAACAATACCAACGTCGCTGTCGAGGCTAGTAAATATTTTTGGATTTATCCTTTATTTCTTTTTGGATTGGACAGACTCATTCGGACCACAGGACACAAATACTGTCCACACTGATAATAATGAAGCATACATACTTGTGTGGAATCTAAATCTTCTCCAATCCAGACCGTCCTCTGTCCCCAATCAGACCACATGTTCATATGTCAGTTATTGTCTTCAGAAACAACGATAATCACGCTTTTGTTCTCCACACACTGAATGTAGGCTGGGCTAACTAGGCGGGGGGAGGTGGGGGAGGGTGATTAGGACTTGCTAGGGGTTTATAGGAAAGTGGGTTACTGAGGAGGAGGCCAGGGTCGGAGAGCCATGAGGAATATTGCAGGAAAGCCGGTCCGAGAACCAGTAAGCTGTTATATCAGTCAATCCTATTATTCCCTATAATCTTTCAAAATAATATTTCTGAGCTGTGGCAGAAATTGACTGGGAATACAACTAGAAAAGGATACATTTCTTGAAGAGAATTTAGCATGCTCGTTGCTGAAAATTAGCTGTTGAAACACTAAAGTTGAGATGGTGGTCAAAATACAGTTACTGAATAGAGGGGAGATGGCATTTAAAATGAACGTGGTGAAATAAGTTTAAGTGTAACTTCTGGTGAACTGTCAAGTGTCAATTTACCGTACTTAAAGCTCAGAGCGAAGTTTTGTGTAAAATTGTGGAAGTTAAGAGCGGAAGTAGTTTTTTTTTTTTCTCTCTTTTTTTTTTTTTGTCCATACGTGAAATACTGATGCCTGAAAGGGCAAGTGTTATTTGAAGTGTAAACTTTGAAAGTATTTAAATGTCAGTTGGAGTGTAACTACTGAACCAGATGAATTATTGGTTAAAGAATAATAAATGAAAGTGGAACTGACCTTTTTAAAGTGGAAGAGATGAAATCAGGTAAATGTCAGTCAATAAATCGATTATTGTTCAAACCTAAAAATATTGCAATTTAATGTGTGCCTCTTTAATAGACTTATTACCAGATTCAGTCTTTTTTGGCTTAATTTCAGTGAGCAAAATACATTTAATTTTCCAAGAGCTCAGATGGTAAGACTCCATCTTAATGCTGGCAAGCAAAATTATAGTCTGTTTTCAGGCCTCTGTTAATGAAGACTTATTTCCATTAGGCATCAAACTGACGCCATGACAGTAGGTCAGCCAGACAGCGTAACACACCCCCTGTTCACATGCAAATCAGTGTACAGGCACAGGCTGATGTGTGTTGATGTAAGCATAAATCATGCTCTAACACCATAGTTATCCTGCAATTGGGATGTGTGTGCGTGTGTGTCTATGTCTGTAATCTGTGTCTTAAGTAGTAACAAATAACGTGTGTCTGTCTGTCTCTGTCTCTGTCTCTGTCTCCGTAGTGACCCCAGCCCAACCAATACGAGGCTGAACAAGAATGTGAACAATGATGTGTCTCTTCGCCTTCACAACCTGACCGTTCTCACCAGACTCATCAGGACGTACTACCAGGTATGCACACACAAGAGGATGTATGGTGTGCAGCAGCTTGCAGAGTATGCCAACATTCATGGGTCAAACTGCACTACAGCAGACAAGCAGCAGTGGCCCAATATCTTAGAACTAAAGCTCATACGTAAATGATTTGGGGGAAGTATGACCAATCTGCCAGCCTCCATTTTCCCCACATCAACAGATGGAGCACTGAATGGCTTAGATTACTGACTAACGGGCATAACAATTCTAATTTCTTTCTTGAATTTGTGAATAATGACTTTCAGAATGAGGAGTTCCCCAGACCCTTGTCAAAAATGTATATAATCCAGAAAGGGTTTCCATACTATATAAAAGTTTCTTACTATTTTAAAGTATAAATTGAACAATTTTTTTCCCCCCAAGAAATGCTATAGCCCTAGTGAGTTTGCACTTCCACAGACCGCTTATTGTGTTACAGTCTACCTCACATGACCTTCTAGTTCTCCTAATCCAGAAAAGGTTTCAATATTGTACATCCAGTATATACATCCAGGTAGACACACACACACACACACACACACACACACACA
>CALSBV010011360.1:61872-74202 GCA_943590825.1 Bovichtus diacanthus | reverse complement strand
ATATATATATATATATATATATATATATATATATATAATACAAGACTAATATTGACCTAACCTACAGTATGCATTGTTCTAACCCTGTTTGGAAATGTTGATGTTTATGCGTTTCATAGCTGTGTGTCATGTATTGTTATGTGTCCAGGAGTTGGTGTCAGAGAAGCTGAGTGTTCAGCAGCAGAGTGTTGAGTTGGAGAGACTCAATCAAGAACTGGAGAAGATCGGACTGAACAAAGAGAAACTACTCCAGAACGAGCACACACTGGAGGACAGGTAGTTTTCTCTAATATTTTGGTATATTTCTCATTCTAGGGTCAGATTGAAATGATTTCATGTGTAGAAAATGAATTTCAGATGAATATTTGATTATATTTCTTTTGTGCATGTCAGCAGGTACAGGCTACTGGAATCTCGGCTTGAGGAAACTGTCCAGCAGACAATAAATATTAAAGAGGAGAAGATCTTTTGTCTAGAAAAAAAACTAGAAGAGCGCAACACGCTCATCACTGTGCTACGTGCTGAGCTAGCCACTGTAAAAACATACAAATTCTTACCAACAATCTTTCCAGATTATGAGGTGTTATATTGTATAGTGTGTTACAATATATTTTTTCCCAGGGGGAAGAAAACCACAACTCCCAGCAGCGCTCAGGAAGGGACTGGGGTCAAGGGTCAGCCACTGCTGAACTGCTACGAATCAAAGATCATCTTATTGATGTAGAAAAGAATGTAAGATTATGTTTTAAAATTCCTGAATTTAAAATCTTACAGTACATTTCATATTACTGTTTCTATTTTTTTATTGTTAGGTAGTGCATATATTTACATTTTACAAGTTTTTGTTTTTTTTTTGTTTTTTTTTGTGTTTATCTTTATTTCTATGTAGCATATTTAATGTTCTTTTATGTTTTTATTTTCCTATAAGTGATTACTTCATAATTGACCCTTTTCTCACAATAAATGACTATATTAAATGTTATCTATTCCATTATTGGACCATCATGGTCACAGGATTTACTTGATGTGCCTCTTGTTTTCCATTTTCTTTTAGTAGAGTTGAGTTATTAATTGCTTTGGTGCCATTATTTTCTCTAGAATGCCTCCCTGCAGACGGAGAGCAGTCTATTGAAGGGGCAGCTCAAACAGCTGGAGAAGCAGAACACATCTCTTAACGACCAGATGTTGGCGCTGCAGCGGCACACCACCACCCTGCAGGAACAGAATTCAGCCTTACATAAACAGACAGCAAAACTACAGGTAAACAATATCCAATTTAGTCACATAGTATTTCTTTATAAAACAGGGTTAATAAGTGGCAGTAACATCATTTATACTATATTTCTCCAGGTAATGTTTTTTTTTTTTCATCACCACCGAGTTCTAATGGACTTCACTGTGTCTTAGGTGGAGAACTCTACGATATCTTCTCAGGGTGCATCTCTCATGGCCCAGAATGCTGTGCTGCAGGGCCAAGTCACCGCCTTGGAGTCGGAGGTAGAGTCGTGGCAGAGACAGCGCGAGGAGGCTTGGCGAGGCAGAGAAAACGTGCTCAGTGATCATGAACGCCTGCTGAGCGTTCATGAGAGGCAAGCGCTCGAGTACGAGCAGCTGATCAGTCAGCACGCTGCACTGAAAGGCAAACAGAGGGGGCTAGAGAGTGAGCACAGGACGCTGCACAGCAAGTAAGTGAAGAATAAAAGATGCTCCATAACAAAACATGTACATTATAAATGTCGCCAATGGTATGAAATGATATACACTTCCTTCTTTGCTACTACTTGGTTAAAAGGGAAGGAGGTATATAAGCTTGCAGACAAATGTAAGGTAGTATTACTTAACCAATATGTACCATTGTTTCTTAGTAGTTCAAAACAACATAGACATAAGCTGGTGTTTAGTAGATATAAATTTTATTTAGGTCATAACTTAAGTTGTCCTGTCTCGTAGCTACAGTATACTATAGTTCTAACTACTAGTTGTAATATAGTTTAGTAAATGAAAGACTGAGACAAAGTAACAAAATGTATTGCAACTTTATACTGCACAACAGAACTCCACATGAGCTCTATATACAGTATGTAAACAAATGCAATGAGTCACTTCATACATATGGACACATGCACACAGTGTTTTCAGTTCTCAGTCACGCTTATTTTGTTGATTATTGACTGCACACACATTGTGTTTCACCACCACCAGTGGTTGTAAGTCACAGTATTATTGATCAGTGATGGGACATCAACCAACACATTCCACACAGTCCAACCCTCAACTCATACAATTTGCTGTAGTTATTTGTTCCCTTTTTGTTTCCAGAGTATTTTTCTCTTAAAATCACCGTAATACCAAACCAGGAATGTCCCTATCAAGGTTTTTTTTTGGCCAATACATTGAGTATCTTTGATACAAATTTAGATGCCATACTCATTATAACTTAAATGTTTATTTAAAAAGGTATCTACCACGTTGAAATAACAGCTTCTTAATTTGACACACCTTATTTTTCATGAGCTACTGAAGGCCTTTGTTCAAAAGTACTAAGTTTCTAAGCTTAAGTAAAGTATTAAGTAGAGTTTCAATTTGACTGGAATTGACTAGAGAGAAGACATCTCACTCTGCTGGAGTTGAAAAAAAAAAACAGGAGGTGGACAAAACACAGTAGAGTACAGTAAAGAAAGGATCAGATTTTAATTGGCTTCATTTTACCCTATACTGATCCTTTAAAATATACCATCGGATCAGCCCTGATACTGATACTTAGGATTAGCTTGGGACATCTCAATATCAAACAATATGTAACTAGTGCAGAAGTCAGAGCTTATACAGGGAAAGAATCTCCCCCAATACATTTGTAAAGGTTTCAGGAATGGTTCACAGAGTACAATTGTTAATGACAGTTATGCTTGCTTGACTACACAATATGTTAACATGAGTTGACTCTGAACTTGTTTACTCCCCTTGGCCCCACAATGGAAACAGGACTGCTTAATATTTCATTAGCCAAAGAAATGGAAACTCTGTTCAGTTTAGTGATCGCCACATGCTGGCTCAGTCTATGTTGGCACCTCCTCAATAACTGATATTCAAATAAAATTTTGTTTTTATAGCCCAATATCACAAATTACTAATTGGTTGCAGAGGTTTTTACAATCCGTCCAGCATACGACCCCCTCTGTTCTTAGACCCTTGCAGCGGATAATCAAAAAGAAAACTCCCCCAAAAAAATCACAATTAAAGGGGGGAAAATGTTAGAAACCTCAGGGAGAGACCGAGGAGGATCCTCTCCCAGGACGGACAGACGTGCAATAGTGTGTGACGTGTGTGCAGAACAAACAACATAGTAAAAATACAACATAGACAATCTATGTGACAGAAAACATGATACGATCGCATCTAAAAAAGATGGATCCAGGAGGATGTCAAGCAGCTTCAAGGTGTCTGCAACAAAAATGACTATGATAATAATATGACTAATAAAAGGAATAGCAACAGCTATAAAAATATGACTAATAATTATAATAACTAAGAATAGGACTAATTATAATAGTAGTAGCACTGGGCGTAAAGCAGGACCACGGCAACAGGAGCAGCCAACAGCCAACATCCTCACACTGTCAGCCTAACTCATGTGTTACATCACAGAGATTCATCTGATGCCCTTATTCCAAGAACACATAACTTTGATGCATTCCTGATCGCCATTTGTATTTGGGAAAACTGTGTCTGTAGTCTTCACAGGCGAAGAAAGTAGGCACCATAGTGAGCTACATGGTATGAAGTGTTTATGAAAATAGTGCAACCAAACATGACCATGAGGCTTTTTCAAGTTGAGATCACAGACAATATCATGTATAAATAACCCCGCTGCTCTGTCTGTCTGTCTGTCCGTCTGCAGGTATTGTATTTTGTTGCAGCAGAAGGAGAAATGGGAGGAGCAGGAGGAGATTGGTCAGAAAGAGAAGGAGGAACTTAACCAGGAGATCCAGAAGAATCGGTTACTACAGCAAGAGAATCTACAGCTAAAAACAGAAGTGGACAGGTACTGTATTTTTACACACATTCACACCATCAGACATTGACAAAAAGACAGTTTGTTGTAGATAGCTTTGCTTTGAGAAATGGTAAACTGACGTGCCTGCAAGGAATATCAGATTGCACTTTGGACAGTCAAATATCGAATGGGCTGATCCCGGTGTTACTGCTTGTTAAAACAGGTATGGCAAAAGAATATTAATTTAGTATCAGGTTTCCAAATTAGCTTGGAAGTTGTTTTCTTTTATAAGCTTTAAGCTTTGAAATGGTTAGGTTCCGATACATCGTAGCCATAGTGTAGTTATGGTCAGAGGTAGAGTCTGGCAGCACCATCAGCTACAGAGTACCTTTCCTCATGTTGGTATTCTTTCACTTCTGTCTTAATTCTTCGGTCTCCCCTTTAGATTAATAGAGAGCCAATCACAGCAGTCAGGGCAATGTGAGGGGCTGCAGCAGCGCATGAATGAACTCAAGAGCTCATTAAGCTCCGTCCAGCTGGAAGTGAGTCGATGGATGGCACAATACGATTCGCTAATGGAGCAACACCAGTGCCTGGATCTAACCATGACCAAACTAGACAACCACTGTGAGGTAAACTGGGCCTTTTATTTTGCCATGAGGCAGTGGGGAGAAATAAGTGACAAATATTTGTTGTAGCACAGCAGTGTTTGACTTAAACATTCTCTTTCTCTTTGGAGAATAAGTCTGGATCACCATCTCTTTGTGACTTTCCGGACTTGACTCCTGTGTGTTTGTGCGCATGTGTGTGTGTTTAGCTGTTGAGTCGACTGAAAGGGAACTTGGAAGAGGAGAACCACCACCTCCTGAGTCAGATCAACCTGCTGAGTCAGCAGAACCACACTCTACTAGAGAGGAGCATGGAAAGCAAAGAGCTGTATCACCAGGAACAGAAACTATACATGTAACTGCACGCAATACCTGCAACACAAACAGCACTTGAAACTGTACACCATAAAACACCTGTACTTATGTAGTACACAATAGTAAAACAAACTATACATGTAAGAATTACATTAACATGTAATTATCCAGAACTGCTTTAAAAAAATGACACATGTACTCATATGTTGAAACTGTTAATGCAAAGATGAATATGCTGTCCCCATTGCGCGTAAACAGGGTGCAACTTCAACAGAGAGTGAACACTCCCCACAACAGTGTTTTGTCTAGTGCACATTGCCATGACTTCACCTTGAAAACGAACTGCTGTTCAATTAAAGTACACTTCTTGGTTTGAATCACATGATCCATTTCATGTGAGCATTAGGAAAGATATAGTAAATAAATCAGAAATAAATGTAATGTACTGAAACATCCACTGGGTGTCTCCAAAAACAATATACTAAAGTATACTATTACAATGAATAATAAATTGCAACGTATTACTGTTTCTTTCTTCTTTTAGTGATAAGCTGAACGCTCTTCGTCGTCAGAAAGAAAAACTAGAGGAGAAAATCATGGACCAGTACAAGTTCTACGACCCGACACCTAAAAAGTAATCAAAACATTTCATTTTTAAAGAAAATATGGAATATGGAGTAGCTGTGTTGCAATTTTCTGCAATATCAGCCCCAGACAACTGGTTAATCTTGGTGTGTCTTGTCAGGAGGAGTCAGTGGTCTGGAGCCAAAGCTTTAGCCAAACTGATTAAACCCCGAAAGGAGAGCAGCAGGGAGAGAGGGGCCGACCGAGACAAGGAAGGAGGCAAAGAAAGAGAACGAGCAAAGAGTGCACCAGATATCCCACTACCTTCCCCACCTCTCCTACTCCCTCCTGAAACCCCACCGCCACTTCACCAGCACACAGTAAATGACATGCAGGACAGCGGCCATGCCCACAGTAACCATAACAACCACACCATCACCGGACCCCAGAGTCCAGCACTTACGCCCATCAGCCGAGGTAAGCACACTCTTTCACACTTACAGACACGCACATCCAAAATGTCTGATGATGGGTCTTTTTCCTCCCAGGACCCTGACAGTTTCCCTGTCAAAGACACAATAACAAGTTTGTTTCATATTGACAAATATGAAATTAATGTCTATGGTTTCATCTTTATGGAACATGATAGAGAGAAAAAGTGTATAAATAAAAACGTTTTATTATGAAATACATAGAGCATATATGTCAAGTACATTTTTTACTAACATTCTGGTTCCCAAACCACAAAGCTGATGGAACATGGTGGCTTCTGATTAGATGTACCTCCCTATCTGCTTCTATAGATGGTGTTGTTGACCACCACATAACTGACTGACTGAATTACTGTTGCTTTACACCTCTGTTTCAAACATCTATTAATATTCACTATCTCTGCTCCTACTATAGAAATACAAATAGTACAAAGAGGTATTATTTATTGTTCTAGAGTAGGTTTCTACTACATTCTTTACATGTGTGCAATGTACAATTATGTTTCACACTTTCAGGTGTTTCGGGATACTTTTGTAATTACATTACAAGTCAATCAGTCAATTTATGACACATTTTAATGGTTTGTGGGACATGGAAAGCCTAAATCTCTGAATGGATACCTAGATTAGTGGCAACAAGAAGGAGTGCAATGGTCAGGACCTTTCTGTATTTGCAATACTTTTGTGACTTTAAGTGCTAATAAAAGTAACTTTGGAAAGTCATAGAAGACTATTTGCCATTTGAGTTACTATTACCATCAGACTGAAATATAATTAGATCGAAATGTCTGTTTCAAATGAAACATTCTAAAAAGGCAAAATAACTAATTTTATTGAACTGTCCTAATTTCATAAACATCTAACGTAGGGCTGGGGAGGTATTAACTTTTCATCCTATGATTATAGCAGACACGATTTTTAAAAAAAAATCATATAATCTCAATATTCATTGAGATTAATTTACATTGGGCCCCTACACGCCACTAACCCTGCTCACCCCCGTGCACACCTCCTCATTATACAAATATAATGTACTGCACTTTTGGTCTTTCTGTCCTTTGGTGGTCAGATCATGTGTGTTTCCACACAAAACTGAAATGAAATCTTTGCCACGGGCAGAGCTGAAGCTGACCCTGTGGAACAACGTAATGTTGATGCAGCAAGTTTCCTGTTTGTCAGTCACATAAAATGTGTCCTTTCTTGTCCAACATTGTAACTCAACAACACAAACTGGCCAGTGGCAACATTTCAGTATGCCAACTCGATGCCGTGGCCACATTAAGGCTAGATAACAAGGGCTGGCTTCACTTGCCCTGCTGTGGCTGCTCTGACTTTGTTTGACTGGCTTAAGGGCACTAAACTACATACAACTAATAATGAAGTCAGGACACAGTACTGTTTACACAGTGAAACGATGGCAGTCACAATCATGGCGGTAATATACATTTGTGGCTGTTTCGTTACTGTGACTATGTTTATCAACGGTATAATCTAAAACCGGTACTTCACCACATCTTTAATCCAACTTGTTACAAGTGATGACAAGTAGACATTGCTTTATTTACACACACAAAAAAGGTAGGTAACCACTTTACAGTGTAGCTACTTGATGGATACTTTCAACCATTCTATCCTAATAATAGAAGTGGGTTCTAATACATTGACCAAACTTTGTTTATGTTTCCATTTCCATGGGTTTTCTTTTTTAGTGCCCTACTCTTGAATTGTTCTACTCATGGCTGAGCTCAATTCACTCTTAGTGGCTTTTAAATTGAATTCCACTAGCATGTGGAACTTGTCATATTCAGGAAATAAGTTGAAAGATAAACAATGATTATTGCCAATTGCTCTACTAAATGCCTAAATACGTATGTCTTATTTGTCTGCATAAATGATTCCCCAACATAGGCCCAAGTTATGCCTACAGTTTTTATCTATTATTTCCTGTGCACTGAGCGTTGAACCAGTAGACACACTTTCTTTAAACTCAGAGCGAGTTGAGGTCAGTCTAATGCATGATTTTACTTGACAATGGATTTCTGTTTTCTTGTCTTATTCTAATGAACCTTCTTGCATGATATTGATTATTTTGCATTCTGTCAATCACACACTTAATAACTTCCTATTCAACTGTTTTCTTTAATTTACTCACTCATTATTTCATCGTTTTCTTTACATTTTTCCATCTCTCCCTCCTATCTCTCTTCATCTCAGCTCCACCCACCCCAAAACTCTTCCGTTTTCTCCGCAGTAAAAGTCAAGAAAAACTTCCCTATTCCTCCTCCTCCTCCTCCTCCCGTCCCTCCCTCTATCTCACTAGAAGACTTCGATTCTGGTCTTCCACTGACATCACAGCTGACCTGACGATCACTAGCCAGCCAAACTCAGCCAACGGAGTATTCTAAAACCCTCCTCCTCATCATCCTTTTTAACCATACACATCATCCTCAACATCATCTTCACTGCCACCTCCACATCAGACTGTTCAACAACACTCATCATTGTGACTCTCAGTACTTCACAAATAAATGCACATATCATACATGCATGCACTTCATAAACACTAATTCAGAAATTGCACACTCACAGAATACAGATAAACATACAAAACACAGACAAACAGGTGCATGTTGCAGGTGTGAGCCAGCCAGTATTACTAGTAAGTTGTGTGTGTGTGTGTGTGTGTGTGTGTGTGTGTGTGTGTGTGTGTGTGTGTGTGTGTGTGTGTGTGTGTGTGTGTGTGTGTGTGTGTGTGTGTGTGTGTGTGTGTGTGTGTGAAGATGTGTGCACATGAACATGTTTCCAAGCATGCCTGCATATACTGTATGTGCAAGTCCTTGAAGAGCTAGCGAACAGTTCGAAGCTTCATTCATAACATAGAAATTTCAAATTCTAAATCAACATTACAATGCTGTGCAGCTTTTAGATTTTTTGCTTTTCTATTCATTGTGTTTAAAGCTAGTATTTCTGCACAGTTGCAGATAAAGCATAAAGAATATTATTAATACTAATAATTTTAGTGTAGGCTAATATTATCAGTATTATACCATCCGTAGAATTAGATTCTAGTATTGATTTGTGTCATCCAAACATTTCCAATTACTCCAGAGCGATGTAAAGTAAAATATGTATTAATCACAAAGCACTGACCGGTCACCACAGTAAACATTCTACTGCAAACTCGTCACCTCTCTTTCAACTTCTTCTGTCTGTCTACTTGCTTGTCTATCCACCCTTTAACTAAAATTACCTTTTAAAGCGACAAACGCCTAATGTTTTACATTAATATCAGCATTCTGAAAGCCGCGCTAGCTAAGATAAAAATCAAGACACCATATCAGCTTAAAGTGAGACTCACTTTAAAAATGTTTTATTATACTTCCTTCTACAAATGAAAAGTTGAATCCATAAGCAATAGACACATGCATGCTAAATGATACACACACAGGGGCTTTGTCTCCACATCCTTACTTTGTCTGGTATGACCAGTAGCTTATGTTTGCTTATATTAGCTAGTGTTAGCTTAGATATAGTATAGTCACTGACATTACTCAGTCAGTTCACAAGAATGAGATCTATCTGATGATGGGACATGGCCTTGCATGTTGCGAGCTGCGTTTTGGTTTGGTCCATCCACGTTAGATGGATTATAACTATCCAGTCATAGTGTCTAAATAGAATGAGATACATTCATTGAATAATAACTGATACCACAGTGATTTGTAAGCTTGAATCATCTAATGGATTCCTAATGTCTTGCTTGGCTTTCTTGCTACTTTATGTAACGCACACCATATATCTTATGGCCATACTATGGCACACAGGTCCAGAATGGTTCTTTACAACATTCTGATTGGTCTGCAGGTTCAACAGACAGGGGCCGGGGTGTTTATCGTAGCAGTACTCCTGAAGGCAGCAGTGAGAGTGTCGATGGAGAGGATGGACATGGACAAGGTAAAGAATATATTAATGTTTAATGACGATAACATTGAAATTTGAAAGTTGTTAAAAATGGAAGTTAAATTGACATTTAAAAATCCAACAGGACGACATACTGTCTTTCAGAGGCTGTAGCGAGCTTAGTTTTGAAGCTAAAGGGAAGACACGGGTAACATATGAAAACATAAGGGATCCAATGGTACCAACCATGTCATGCTAGCTTGTCGGGAAGGAAGCTAATAATGCTCCAAAGTTTAAAGGCTAAATTTTGAAAACTGGCATAGCCATATTCACGGGGGTCCCTTTACCTGTAACCTCTAGATATCTAAATGAAAATGGTTTCTATGGGTACCTACAAGTCTCCCTTTTGCAGACATGCCTACTTTATTTGAATCCTATGCAGTTTGGGGCAAAAACGTTGCAATTTTTTTTGCATGCTGTACAAATTTGTTATTTTTGCCAATTGTAAAAATTGATTAAAGAGTCTTGGAGTTGCATTAATTGGATATACCGTATCTGGAAGGCCAAGACTCTTGTTGATCCAATGAGCCCAATTGTATTCATGTGTGAGGATGTTAGTCTCCATAGCAGCCATATCAATGTAGTGAAACCATTTTTTGAAACTTGACCTGGCTGTATAAAATGAGCTGTTGTGAGCTCTGGGATAATCACAGCCTCATGAAACTTTGCATTTGCGAACTACAGACCTGGGGCATTCAAATTATGTATAGCTTTCATAGGCTTATTAACAATAAGGGGGTTTCTGAGCAGCTTCCAGAACAGAAGTGCTCGCCATCCAATTCCCAAAAAAATGCAATTCTTACAGAAATCCCCAAATGTCAAAGGTTTGTGATACCAATTCACAGAATTTATAGTGTTCCTCAAGGTCTTGATATTTATGTGGTATTTTGGTGGGATTATGTGACATAATTGAGCATGGAAATGGCCACCATATACTATCATCATAATGTTCTAAGCCCTTATACATTTTAACAATTTATTTTTAATTGGTTCATTATTTTTTATTTATGACTAGATCAACTTGACACACAGTGCTAAACTGCAACCTTAAATGAATCTTCATTATGAAGATCAAAGATGTATTAACCTCTTTGAGTTTCCTGCCCCCAGGTCAGGCCCATAAAGCTCTGAGCTCCACTCCGAGCCATCAGTCATCCTCATTGGGTCTAACTAACAACTCCAGACTGGGAGGCCCTGGCCGCAGGCCCAGAAGTAAGTCAAGTTATTAATGCATAAGACCTTTTTCAGAAGTCAGCAGGAGTGTGAGTGTCTTTATGATGGGTTTTTAAAATGTTCAGATCTGATATTTGATGAAGACTCTCGCCACAACACCTCTGACTCTATTTTTGGTCAACATGGCAACACAGGGGGTCGGCCAGCGTCGGCAGACTTCAGCCACAACACCTCCAGCTCCAACTCACCCGTCAACTGCAGAGGTATACTCTCGTATATTTAAACAGTTAAATCTAAAGTGATATTGAGCAGAATATTTGTACAAATAAATAAACATTGAGCTATGATCTATTACTGATAATTGATAATATTGTAATGTAAACGACATGATCTATATACGTACAGTTCATACAGGTTTTACATTCAATACTCTGTTCTAAAAACCCTGTTGTAATCAGGAGGTACCTAGTTTCAGTCAGTAATAACACAATATTTCTCACTGTCTTAGACACATCAGATCGTCCGGCTCGTTCCACCAGCCTCTCTAGTGATGATGTCATGGGTCTCAGCCAATCACAACAGACTCTGTCACGTAGTTCCACACTTCCATACGACCACACAGCCCAGAGGGCCCAACCACAGCGCGGAGGTGCGGTTAGGACTAAGACCCGTACAGCTTCTCCTGGGAGTGAGATGGTGACACTGGAAGAGTTTCTAAAAGAGAGCAACCTACAGTCACCTCCTATGGTAAGAAATATATACATATATTCGAATAACAAAAATACTATAATGCATATATATATTAAAACACATAATAAATGGATATAACAGTCACATGGAAATACAGGTCAGCATATGGTAACTTGTGGCAAGGGGAGTTAAGTGGACTGCATCTAACAAGCAATAATGGTGAAATCGGTGGCACATGTTGCCTATTTAACACTATCAAAAAACTTAATTTGTAATACTGTGGGTGCTCATCTTATATATACCTATCTTGTGGGATGCTCCTGTGGGAATTTAGTTTTAACACCTTTATTATTTTAGTTTATATAGAGAGTCAAAGTCTCTATTCTCAGTGTTTCTCATGGGACTTTGAGAGACTATGATGGGTGGAACTCAGACCCTCTATGGCAGCGGTCCCCGACCTTTTTGCACCACGGAGCGGTTTCATGCGAACACATACACATACATATACATATACATATATATATATATATATATA
>CALSBV010011360.1:9612-36872 GCA_943590825.1 Bovichtus diacanthus | reverse complement strand
CGTATGTATGTGTGTATACGTATGTATGTGTGTATACGTATACGTATACGTATGTATGTGTGTATACGTATACGTATACGTATGTATGTGTATACGTATACGTATGTATGTGTATACGTATATGTATGTATATATATACGTATATGTATGTATATACGTATACGTATATATATGTATATGTATACGTATGTGTATATATATATATATGTGTATATATGTGTGTATATATATACGTGTATATATGTGTATATACGTATATATATATGTGTATATACGTATATATATACGTGTATATACGTATACGTACACGTGTATATATATATGTGTATATATACGTGTATATATATGTGTATATATACGTGTATATATACGTATATATATATGTACACGTGTATATATATGTGTGTATATATACGTGTATATATACGTGTGTATATATATACGTATATACGTGTATATATATATATACGTATATATGTGTACATATATATACGTATATATATACACACGTATATATACGTATATACGTGTGTATATATATACGTATATATATGTACATATACGTATATATATACATATATGTATATATACGTCGTATGTGTATGTATATATACGTATATATATATATGTGTATATACATGTGTTTGTATGTGTATATATGTGTATATACATATATATGTATGTGTATATATGTGTATGTATATATACGTATACAGATGTGGTTGTTCGGAGACAAGGGGGAGGGGCGAGTGGGAGGGAAAGGCCACTCTCTGCAGACAGACAGGCTTACACAGGAGTAAAAAATACACAGTAAATACGTCAACACTGGAAGAGAGAGATATAGCTGTAGAATACGATAAACAATATAAAGACTCTACAATAGTCTTTATATTATGTATTATATACACTATAATACTCTAAAACTTAGAATACAATAAATATGACAACCTACTACAAGTAAAATATAAACAGGTTAACATACTATAGTTGTTTTTTAATAACTGATGGTTCTGATGATTGATGAATTTAGATTGTATGGAGCCCGTTTAGAGGTGAAATACTGCCCTCTATTTCTTTGGAGCAGCTGGTTCAGAACTACACATTGAGCCTTCAAAGACGACCTTGTGCCGGAAGAAATGCGCTCGGCAAGGGCCACCTAGCCCTCTCATTGACATGTGTAAAAATATTTCCGGCTCATTCTGCAACTGCGGGACAGATCCCGCCACAGTCTAGGTAATTAATAGGAAACACTGAACCACAAACCATTTTCCTTCACATAAAACCAAGGGGAGTGTTGTCCACCATACAGGTACTGATCTCTGGGAACTTGGAGGTGACAGGATATACATACTACACAAAGGACAGGATTGGGGTTAGTGGTTCAAATGGGGGCCAAACAGCAAATATCTTTGAGCCGAGACCACCTAACAATTCGGTCATGGTTTTATATAGCACTTGCCAGTGGCACATGTCAGTGGAGCATGTCAGTGGAGCATGAGTAGCACACACATTAGTAGTCACACAGCAGTGGCATTCCAACAGTCAGAAATGGCAGTAATCAAAGTATTATATGCTGGTGGTGAGTGACATGCCGTTTTAAAGTGTCACATGCCACTGAAACAGCAGTGGCATGCCATCAACCATTTTTCGATATCAAAGTCACTTGGAAAATCATTGTTAGCAAAACTCTAAAATTCCCCCTATTTATTCTTCTTATTTTTTGATTTTCCTTTGTCCAGGTGTCAACAGGAAGCAGGGAGGACTTGATGACCGTCTATTTCACCAAAGGTCCTGCCCCCTCGGCTCCCCCTGGCAGAGATCAGGTGACTCCCACCAGCTATGTCACGCCCACTGTACAGCCTTCAAACCAGAGGCCAGGCCAGAGCGTCAAGCCCTCGCCCCGCCAGCCTGTAGGCCAATCCCCTGCCTCAGGCCAGTCTGTCAGCCAGAGAACTTGCCAATCACTGAGCAGGGCTTTCAGCCTGGCCTCTGCTGATTTGCTGCGTTCCAACGGACCAGACAGTTTCCATGTAAATGAAGGCCAATCAGATGTGGTTGTTCGGAGACAAGGGGGAGGGGCGAGTGGGAGGGAAAGGCCACTCTCTGCTCGGCTAGCTGGTCCGACCATTCAGCATGGAGATGCCAGCTTTCTAAATCCGCCTATTCACCATTCGTCTTCTCTCAATCTGCAAACGGAGAGAGAAAGAGAGAGAGGGAAGACTCCCGTCTCTCGGAATGGCCCCACCTCATCCTCCTCCTACCACCACCACCACCGTGGAGAGGTCGCCATGGTAACCCCTGTCAGGGCTGTACCTGCCACACGACCTGATGAAGCCTCAGAGCATGGGGAGGTGTTAATGGAGGGGCAGTCAGGGGACTCCTCCTACTTAGAGAAAGAAAGTGAGAGAGCAAGGTGTGGATCTGTCGAACATCCCAAAAGCACTCCTGCTTCCCCTGATCCCAACAACGACCCTCAGACTGTGTGGTATGAGTACGGCTGTGTCTAAACGCTCACACTAATGAACACCTATGGGTGTGGCTTTGTCTAAAAACGGGAACCAAATACTCAATCTACAATCTGCTGGGACTGAATATTGAAGCTTTACCTGCTTGGTCCATACTCTCAGACACAAGTAATCAGACGCTGAACTGCACTCTTTGTATTGTGGATAAACGTTTTAACTCTTTGAAGTCCATGGTTAAGCTTTGCTCAAATACAACATAAACTGGAAATAAGTCCAAGAGCACGGTCACTTATGCACGACCTTCGCTTGACCAGGTGATATTCCTGCTGAAAGTTCACAAAAGTTGAACTCCACGTGATGTGAAGATGCGATTTTGCTGCGCCACCAGAAGCAAAAGTTGTTTTGCCCCTTCGCTTGCATAGAATGGAAGCCAGCGGGAGGCGAATGTTATTTTCGTGCATGTGTGACCGTGCCATAAATCTTGGAAAGCAAAGCCAAATTTCAAGGAGACCCTTACCATTTTTATCACGAGCTGAATCATTGATGGTCTTTTTAAGGATTTGATATTACCACCACAACACTATAGATGGTCTCTGAGAATGCTGGAAATCTGCTGTTTTATTAACACAGTCCACAGGATTGTTTTTTTTATTTTTTATTTCTGGGGCAAATAAACCACCCGTAGAGTCTGGCTGCTTTAAAAATTAGTTGCAGAGGTTTTGACCAGATGTTTCAAATGTAAAAAAATATTTAACTGCTAATTTTAACACATACATAAATGAAGATTGGAGCTGAGATGTCTGAAGTCTGAGAATCCATAACACTTAAAGCCTGCAGGAGCAGAAGACAAGTGCTACATGCATGGCTGTGAACCAGTAGACTAAGTATAGGCTTAGTCTATGAGCTGGAACTCTTTGACTGCTGACAGGCTGTCTGGCCCTGCTGATGTTTACCTGGATGCCACCAATTCTGTAGAACTGTAGCCAGGATTAGCCTTCATTGAAAGGAGTGATTGAAATGACGTGAAGTCAACCAAAAGCAACTGAATGTATCAGATGTCTCCTCCTTTTTCTGTCCTCCTCTTCTCCTCTCTTATCTAGATCAAACACTGGGAAAAAGGAGCCAGGAAAGGAAGGGAATTAAGTAAAGACAGTTGAAGCAAGTGAAGGAGAAAGAGGTATAGAGATAGAGTGACAATACATTGAGGGATGCTGGGATGGAGAATGGTGGACAGAGGGAAATACAGATATAGAGATGGATGCATTGACTTGAGGAAAGAAAGATAAAAAGGACAGGCAGGGCTCCTCCCAGTTAAATAACAGTCTTTCTCCCTCCATCTTTAGATTCTGTCCCAGCATGCAACACTCTGACACTTTACTGGAAACGTGGCTCGGCCCGAGCCAACACTAGTTTCACACACGCACGCACACACACACACATATACATATATATAAAATGATATATACAGACTGAGAGGAATTGTCCTTGAGGGGCTTGGTTGTGGCTTTGCTAACCATTGAGCTGGACTTTATTCACACACATACACACACACACACACACACACACCACAGGGTAAGCCACTGTGTTTTGGTAGGGTGTACTGCTGCATGCTAAGTTAGCCAGTTGTAAGCAGTGCATAAGAGAGAATGAGTGAGATTCAGGCTGAATCCAGACCCACTGTGATCTGGATAGTTCATTTACATGTAATGAATTAGCTTTGGCAATAGTTTGGCGTTGTATAATAACTGAATGCACCAAGTGTTTGGTAGATTGTTCAATTGATGTACAGATAACTTTTTTCTCATTACATAATGGGTGTCTCTGTGTCTCTGATGAATCTCTGACTTTGGTGCACCATGCTAACATTTTCATGTTGGGTAACAGCAGCTTAAGCTTGTTTCAGTCAAGTCACAACAGCAATCTTAAAAAGTCTGACGTACTAACATTTTCACAACACGGCCCACTCATTTGAATGCAATCACCATCAAGACTACAGCAGCAGAAGGTTAAATACAGAGAGACATCAAACAGATCTTGTTCACCTTATTAAGAGCATAGAGAATAATACAAGATTTTTAGTCTTTCACACTCGCATTGAACTGAAATGTGTCTTAATCACACACACACACACACGTGTACACGGTGTAAGACTGGGAATCATGCAGCATTTCTCACTATAAGACCTTAGTATTTGGGTTGTTCTTTTCTTAATCTCATCACTCATCTTTCTGTCTGAAACTCAAAACATGACAGGAAGAATGAGTCAAGATTCTACTGGAGACGCATGAATGACTTTGGTATCAGTGTTGTCGTCACTTCTGTTGGGGGAGTTTATAAATACTTGGTGTGTTCTTGTAAGCTCATTGAACAGAGAAAAGAGGAAGATGAGGAGGTGGAAGAAATGAATGCAAGTATGCCTTGCAGACAGACGATGATGTTAATGAAAAAAATGAATATCTGACCTTTTGTCTGTAATGCTGTTTGTAAATACAAACATGTCCCTCCTGCATTATTAATGACCGAGGCAAAGACATTCCTATAAGCACTAGAATGATGAGGAGGAGGAAGATGTAACACTGAAGTTATGAAAATGAAGATTTGACCGGAATACATCACTAACTTTCTGAACAAAAAGCACATGTCAATATGCAACGAGCTAAATTATTATACCTGTAACTTTTGTACATGAAATTTGATTTTATAAACTGGGCACATTTTAGAAGACTTGGAATACTGGTAAAATCTTCTGGAACTTCATCTTAAAAATGTGTGTTGATACCAAAAACAAATCCAGATCAATTCCTGTAATCTGGTTAAAGTCATGTGGTTCCAAGATTTGTAGTTTCTTTTTTAAATAGGTTGAATTCTAGTAGTGAGATCATTTTATCAGATGAAGTGACATGATATAATACACGGTAGGTTGATGCAGTCGGTAGTGCTGCAACCTGTCTATTTACTGTTATGGGTTGGTGTGCGTTTCCTTTTTTAATGTCTGCACTTAAGGCGTGTGTGTCTGTCTGTGTGTCGATGTGAAATGAAAAACATATTGAATTCCAAGAAACAATGTGCACGTGTATCTCACATTATTACTATGTTATTGGTTTTCTGAAAAGTGTGTGTACTTTTGTGTCCTGTCTGTCTGAGTGTCTACTTGTCTGTCTGCCTGCTTTGCTGACTGCCTGTGTGTCAACCTGTCCACCTTAGTTACTGTCCCGTTGTTCCCTTCCCTAAACACCAGTTTGGGGGTCGATTGTTTCTATTGATCATCTTATCTGCTTAATGTTAAGAGCAACAACACCAAAATCATCAGCACGACTCTGCTTCCTGCTCAGTGGAAAACTTGGTGTCCTCCGTCTGTGGGTCTCAGCAACAGATGAATACAAAGTACACCAAATCGCTGCAGGACGATGCATGAGAGAAGTAAAGCAGAAGGCGAAGTAGAGCTGACGTCTCTGACATTTCCTGCTGTAACTGGAATAACTGCTACTTTAGTTCACTTTATGACTATTGCTGACTGCTATACTGTTATGTGACTACTGTTAAAAGGCCACTAGTGTAGAGACTGAAGCTGATGTTATTACACCCAGAAGCTTTTTGGTAATAAAGATGTATAAACTTGAACTGATGCTTCTACTTGACTGTTTGTCAGCTGGTGTCTCTGTTGGGAAAGTTGTTATTCACAGGTGCCAACAGACAACTTCATAAAGAAAGCTCATAAAGAAGTATTTAGGGGGATCTATTAGCAGAAATGTTTTCATTAGTGTATAATCACCTGAAACCAAGAATCGTTGTGTTTTCAATAACTTTGAGTGAGCCATTTATAGCTACATAATCAAGCAAAACCTGACTCTAGATAGGGACTTTAATGTTTTTACGTTACCTGGAGGCCACCATAGTTCTCCGCCACGTTTGTAAAACTGGCAACGCCAGCCGCAGGCTGAATTTCATGGCCACTGAGCAAGGTAAAGGTCCTGAAAGATACCATAGTTTTGCATTTGGCGGCTCATTATCACTGTCTTGGAAATGGGGAAATATCCAGTTGGTTGCATCCACAAACATAGATGTTGCCAAATCCTACAAACTGTCCCTTAAAGCAGATAGGCCTATTTCAAAGGCCTCTGTATGTTTTCTTTCAGAGAATAGCGCACATGTTGGTGCCATTACTTTATCAGTGATAGATACACGTTAGACGTTTATCCATACCGTTACGGTGTAATGATACATAAATGTATCTGATGGAATTACCATCTCTTTCAATTTGTCCAAGCATCTCTTGTAATTCGGCAAACACATAATCCAGAACTATTATTAACAGAATGTGGCTGTTTCTGGACTTAATCCAAGAGGTTAGTTCGTGTATAAATGCAGGAAATTTGATTTGTTCTGTGTGACGACCCCAGACAACCACAGTTTGCTCCCCCATTTTAAAGATTTAACTGGCCTGGTGGGCAGCATAGATCTTTCTTATCCTTTGTTTTGAGGGAAAATATGTGTTATATCTGGAGTGTATATAAATTAGCAATAATACATTTGTTCAGCCCCCTTGGACAGAGAAAGAGAGAGACAGAGAGAGATAGAGATGGAGGGAGAGAGAGAGACAGAGAGAGAGAGAGAGCTGCTTGTGAGTTTGATGCAGACCTTCAGACCGGACATATTCGGTAAGAAATAAGCGTCTTTATTTAATTTTAATATATTTAAAAACAGTCTGTCTGAACTTGAGAAGCTCACAGTAGAGTTTATATGTGTAGTCTATCTGTGCCTGTGTAGACCAATTAAGAAGTGTTTTTCAGCGGATTCGTGTTGCACATGGATTATGTGTGTGTTGCGTTTTCGTGCCTGTGTGGACATTAAGAGTTTTTTTAATGACTTATAGCAGCGAAAGTCTTTGATATTTGGTATTTATATCTGAAGTGACATATCAGCGGCTTTCTGTTGAATATGGATAACTATGGCGCGACCATTGGTTTATTGAGAAGATTGAAATGTGGTAAAGCGTGGACAGACTCTTCAGTCTTCAGCGTTATTAATTATTTATCTTAACTATCAAGTGGCGTCAGTCAGTAGGCAGCTGCTGGAGGGACAGGCCGTGTCGGAGGAGTCAGTAACACACTCATAACATCATTTACTGTGTGAGAAAAGAATGAAACAACTGCGGTTTCAGTCAATGCAAATGGCAGTTCTTATTTTCGCTTCATGTAATATTCATAGAGAGTTACTATCTTATAGAAGTGTGAGAGAGAGAGTGTGGGATACAGAATGTACCTCATCTACAGATACTAAGAAACAGAAAGTTTAGTTACAATACACGTTTGTTTTAATTATATAGCCTATATATTAATATATATTTCATAAAATAGCAGCATCTAACACATAACAGGACAACAAGATAAGATCACAACAGCAATAAATACGGCAAAAATGACATTACATAGCCTAATTCAGTGCATTAACAAGGCAGCAATATTTAGTCATGTGTTTGTTAGTTAATTGAAGTAACCGCATCTAGCAGTGGCACTTTAAGAGTTCACAATATAATTGATAATTTTGAAGAATCTGATCGGCAGCATATAGTTCTGCAATAACACGGTTTGCTGGGATCGTTATATCATGGTCTGTTTCATTCCTGATCCAAAGATGCAATTTGTGTTGGTGCTGCGGTTGCAGATTGATGAGACAACATTCAAAAAACATCAGTTAATGTTGTCTGCTCCATAACTGCCCATTTCTCAGTCCTGGCAGAAACCTTCTGCAACAACATTCTCATGTTTCTCGTGATTTTTTTTTTCTAAAAGAGTATCATCAGGCCTATTCTTCAGTGGTGTTCTTCAGAGTGCTGTGCTGGCAGTGTTCAGTTAGTTCTTATAAGAACAGGTAAGTCACTCTTTGAGCGTACATCAGGGACAACTCATGCTAGTGTAAATACTTAGTGTCGATAAAGTCTGTTGGGAAGCCAACATTGGCTTCTACGTACCCTAAGTATGGAACGGACTGATCGTTTGCACTCTCTACATTAAGAAGATTAAAAGGTCACCTGAGACCTGATGTCAAGAAGACAGTTAGAGTTTACTCCTGACACACAAATCACTGCATTGTGCATTGTTCGCCGATTTGCCCTTTTGGTGTTTTAGATTGGTGCTTTGTGCTGTCTGAGTAACTTGAAGTATTCTGTTCAGCCTTTGGTTTGGAACAGGTGTAGTTAGTATTTGCTCCTGTTTGCCCCTTTACAGGAACAGATCCTAGTTTAAACCTAGTCGAGTTTGGTCTTCCCACAACCGCTGTTTCTCCGGAAGTTCTTTTCGTTTTGCCTCAACAACCACCGGATTAGGCTCACTGCTGTGGGATGGGGCTATATGTCCATCTTCACCACAGAAATACCACGGCCTTTGTTTCTTCTTGGCTTTTACCACATTCCGCTGTGGTAATTCTTCTCTTGCTTTAGATTACTTTGAATTGACGTTCTTGGTGGTAGCTTTTTTTTAAGACTCATCCATAGACACTTTCAAGGTTGCCAACTGGGCTTGAAGTCTTTGTAACTTGAGGGTTGTCATCTGCAGCAGCTGCTGCCATGTCTTTCTCATCTGTGTCAGAGGCGTTCACATTCAGGGGGTTGGACTGGACTTTAGTTTTTGGAAATCTGAGATGCTGCTTCATGTAGCAGGACTTGGCAGCTAGCTTGTCTTCTTCAGTTGGTAGTAAAAGCAACAAGGGAATAATGGTGGGTCATACTTTTTTTGAAAAAAAAAGTGGAGGATCACTTTCCAGATATAGCCGTTTTTAATACCTCAGCCAGACTCGACAGTATATGAGCCAGATAGAGGAGTCTGGCCTCACTGACCAGGAAGTTTTTAGATTAAAAAGACTTGTGTTAAAGGTAAAAAAAACAAATGAACGCTGATGATGTGTGTTTTAACTAATTTATTTGTTTTTATTTTTGCTTTTAACACATATTTTGTTATGGATAGATGTAGAGTGGGTGTTTTAAATGTGAATGGAGCCAGAGTTTTTAAAAAAAGAGCACAAATCTATGAAACCGCCAGAATGAAGCATGTTGATGTACTTTTTTTACAAGAAACGCACAGCGACAGTTTTAATGAGACAGACTGGAGGAGAGAATGGGAAGGGGAAGTCATTTTAAGCCACAACACTTCTCTTAGTGGAAGAGTGGGCTTCCTCTTCTCCAAGTCTTTTACTCCAGTCTCACTGGAGGTCAAGCATTTTATCGAGGGGAGGTTGCTTTTAGTTAAAGCACGGTTTGACCTTTTTACTGCTGTTTTTATAAATGTGTATGCCCCAACAATCGGTGCAGAGAGGAAACTGTTTTTACAAAAAGTTAATGATGTTTTAAATGGCTGTGCCTCGGAGGATTTTTTATTCTTGGGGGGGGGGGTTTAACTGTACAGAAAATGCGTCTTTAGATCGCAACCACGCAGAGCCGCATCCAGCGTCCCAGAATGCTCTGAGGCAGTTGGTCCACTCTCATGGCCCTGGTGGATGAGTGGAGGAGGATGCATGCAGACACTAGACAGTACACATGGTCCCACCTCAGAGAGAATAGAATTTCCTCAGCCAGGTTAGACTGTATTTATTGTTTTAAACATCATTTTAATATTTTTTAAATGTGCACTATTATACCTGTTGGTTTTACAGATCACTCCTTGCTCTTATGTAATGTTTTTATTAGAAACATTGTGCCAAGAAGCGCATACTGGCATTTTAACTCAGTTTTAACCTTTGATAAAAAATTTGGAGAGGTCTTTATTTATTTCTAGAGTGTTTTTAGACAGAGAAAGGGGGATTTTAGCAGTCTTAGGCAGTGGTGGGACCATGGTAAGACTGAGATAAAAATGCTTTGTTGCTTTGTCAGCAGCACACCTTCAATGTCACACAAGGCATCACCAGATCTATGAAAGACCTGGAGGGTGACTGTGGCAATGGGGTGTGGTGGCTGGGGAGGAGATGGGAGTGGCTCAGCTGGAGGCCAGGCAGCTGGACGGAATCAGGTAATCAGTCGCACAATAAAAGCACGCCGATGACCTGGTTCTGTCTTGCAGTAGGCTGGGTTCATGTCGGAGAGAGACGGGACCAGACCGGACGAGACCGAGACGAGGCGGAGACCGAGCCGCCTTCAATAAACTGTTTTGCGCTCCCAAAAGAACGCTCCCTCTCTTCATTTTCTCCGCTGTTGTTTCCCTGTGTGAGCACACCCGCTCACAATTGTCGCCTGAACAGGGACTATGTCGGGGGGGGAATCCCCACCCAGTCAGCCGTAGCAAGCACTCCAGCTCCTCGCCGCGATGCAGGAGGGCACGGCTGCCCTACAGCGGCAGCTGAGCCAGGCTCTTGTGGAGACTGCGGCCGCTCAGTGTGAGAACCGTGCTCTCCTGCGGGAGCTGCTGCAGCGACCGGCCACTCGGGAGGGTGAGGGTTGGACAAACCCGGCCCGACTGCCGCACGTCGCCATGCTGAGGATGACCTCCGAGGATGACCCGGAGGCATACCTGGAGATCTTCGAGGGCACGGCTGCGGCATGTGGGTGGCCGAGGGAGGAGTGGGGGATGCGGCTGCTACCCCTGCTGTCTGGGGTAGCACAGTTGGCAGCCCACACTCTGCCGGCGTCCTCTCGCCAGACGTATGACCAGCTGAGGAGGGCCATCCTGGACCGGCTGGGGGGCACGCCGGAGGGACATCGGCGCCGGTTCGGGGGGCTCCCCTTCGAGGACGCCAGCCGGGCCCTTCCCCTACGCGCAGCGGCTCTCAGAGGCGGAAAGGCGCTGACTGCAGCCAGGGAGCAACTCCGCCAAGGACGTCGCAGGGCAGGTAGTGCTGGAGCAGTTTGTCGCCGGGTTACCCTCCTCCACGGCTGATTGGGTCCAGTGCCACCGGCCCATCAGCCTAGAGGCCGGCGTCATCCTCGCAGAGGACCATCTCTCCCTTCCCCGGCGGAGCATGAGGGAGGTAGCCGGGTTACTGAGCATCCCAGCGGACCGGCCGACCCCAGCCCCGAGAAGGAGGCTCCCGGCGGGGGCAGCGGCTGCTGGCCTACACGTCCACGGCGCCGCTGGTGCCGGGGCAGGATTGCTGGCGGTGCGGGCGACACGGCTACTTCCGGCGTGAGTGCCCACTCATGGAGGTCGGACAGTTGGTCCGGGTTGCGGGACCGCCAGACTCCTCCCCCGGTCCGGAAGGGACATACCGCGTACCAGTATGTATACAGGGGGGTATACACCAGGCTCTGCTGGACACTGGTTGTACCCAAACCATGATCCACCAGCGCTTGGTTCGGCCCGGGGCATTGGTGGAAGCGTCGCGGGTGAGGGTGAGGTGTGTTCATGGTAATATTCACGAGTACCCGGTGGTGACTATTACCATTTCGTTCAGGGGAAAAAAACATAAGGTTAAGGCTGGAGTTAGTACTCGCCTTACGCACCCCCTAATTCTGGGAACGAATTCATAGGCTAGTGGGGAAAGCTGTGGGGGTGCGTTCCCGTGCAGTAGGGACATGTGAGTTGTGTGAGGTGTTGAGTGGGGACTCGGAGGAGGTGTGACCCCTGGCCAGTGTTTTCATAAAAAAAGTCTCTCTCTCTCTCTCTCTCTCTCTCTATCTCTCTGTCTCTGTCTCTGTCTCTGTCTCTCATCCATGTCTGCTTTCCTGACTTAGAAAGTCCACTGAATCCATCCATGCTGAATGCAGGATGCAGGATGATGATGATGATGAGCATTTTACGATGATGAGCTTTCTTTCTTGATCAATATGACCCAGGTTTGAGGGACAGTACAGTGGAGACATGCCACGCTGCTTTCGGGAGGATAGGGACGATGAATCACGTCTGTTGGAGAGCACATAGCGAAGCTAATTTACAACCCGATTTCTTTTCACACCAAGTTCGACTGAAAGAAGTTTCCTTTAAGTATCGAAGAAAACTTATTGGACTAGTTGAAAATGTAAATGTGGTGTTGGCCAGTGCTGTCCAACCCCTCACCACAGTCAAAGTCAATATTATAGCAGCGTTTTTAATGACAATCTTTCCTTTCGTATATTCACTTGTTATTACTCTGTATTACATTGGCAATGTGTTACTAGGCCTACAACTGCCTGAGACATTTTGTATCAGCCTGTGTTGTTACACCACTTCTCATTCCAGGAATTTAGGAAAATGTGGTGCTGTCTGGTAAACTAAAACAAACTATGATGGTTTGCTTTCAAGTTTACAAGAAGGAGTAAGAAACAAAAAGTGATGCTGTGTCATTTGGAAGAAATGTGTTTATGTGTCTATCATGATGAGATCAGTGTGAGTTAGAGGAGTGGCTGTGGTACCAGCATATTCCCTTTAGCAATGGCAGGATCTCATTGTTTTACCTGATTTACAACTTGCTGCTGTTGCCATGGTTACTGCTGTCAGGGTCCCCTATTACTGAGCAACAACGGCATTGCAGCTGCCTTCGGAAAATGAGTCAATGCAATTTGTTCATTTATTGATCTTGGCCTCTGGAGGATTGCTTAAGTTTAAAGTTATCATGTTCAGGGACTGGTATGTTCACTGGGAGAACTGGACCTCTGCACTGGGACTGTGTGTGTCACACTGTGGCCATGCAGGCATGTGTACTTGCATAGTTTGGCCTACATGGTGCGTGTATGGTGGCAGCTGTAGCTGGGCACAGCATCAGCATGTACTATTGTCACGGCTGTGAGTAGTTAATGAGGAAATGTGTTTTTAGAGAAATGAGACGTCCTTTCATGTGCAGCTGTCGAGACTTTTGACCGAGTTTGTGTCTGCACACGTGTACTGTGCTTATACTAATAAAGCACACAGTTATCACTGCCAGAGCAGCTGCAGCCTGGTACCTGTCTAACAAACACCTGCACAAGAATAACAACCTGCAGTCTGTCTTTATACTGTATACTGGGAAATGTTCAGAGGCTCAGGAACCACTTCTGCTGACGGAATGCGTTTATAATATTTATTCATTATTTGTGTCTGTATTTATTGATGTTCTGATTTGGAATTCATATTAATTATATAATATATATTTAATAACCCAGAATATGATTGTGGTGTCTTATGAACACTGGAAAATATGTATTAGAATGAATGTTTCAGGGAAAATAGAAATTTCATATCAAACCCGACGCTCAGGAATGATCAATGTGACTGAATGGAAATGACGACAAATGAATATTCAAGATGAACATTTTTAACTAGATGGTAAATAAGGAAACAAATAAAATGCGTCTGTTATGTGTCTTCACTCCGGTATGAAACTCCAGTGATGTTGAGATGTATTAGATCAGTCCGATCAGCTGCTTTCAATGAAGGCTCCCCTCATGTAGCCTCAATAACCGAGCGAACAGTCCCTTTACTCTCCTGAGGAAAACCGGCAGGAGAGGAAGTGTAACCTGGGTGAAATGGAATGGGTTGATACACTATGGAAGTTATTCTGGTCAGAGAATTTGCTGTAGGAAAGCTTGTTTATTTCCAAACCTCAGTTGAACATACAGGACATGGGTATAGCCTGTGTATGAGGTCTGAAATAAAACATAGTCTTGACTTTTTAATCCAGATATAACAAATGTGACAGTTATTTCTGTAGTACAAAGCTATAGGTTCACTGTGTATTAGAATAGGTACTTCTCCTATTGCCACATATGCATAAATATTAAGAGATTGTCATAATAGGTAGAATAATAATTATTTCAACTGCAGAATCAGGTAATCAGCCACACAATATAAGCAGGCTGGTAACCTGGTTCTCGGGTCTTGCAGTAGGCTGGGCCCTGGAGGCTCGAAGGAGACGCGCTTACGGCCATACCACCCTGAACACGCACGATCTTGTCAGATCTCGGAAGCTAAGCAAGGTTGGGCTGGATCAGTACTTGGATGAGAGACTGCCTGAAAAGGCAGGACTTCAGTTGTTTCCCAATACATTTTTTAATTTGTCGCCTCTTTCTCTGCGTAATTTTTCCTGACTGTGAGCAGGAGAAGCTCACACACACAAAAGTATACACAATCTTCTAGCCAACAGTTAACAACATCATACTAAATAACCTACATTAGTATGAACACCACAGATAATAAAGTAGCTCTGTCTACCCCAGTAGTTAAACCATCAATCAATTAAACTCGTAACTACTGCAGAGTCGGGCAGGACAGCATGTTAGAGAGATGAAAGAAGTGGAGATGAATGGAGGGGAGCGAGCGTCCGTATGTTTGACATCACCTTATTATGAGGTGGAACTGGTAGGCTTTCGTGCAGGGGAACGCATACAGCCTTACACAAGGCCACTAAACATCAGTGCGTCCTCCCCCAGAGGTCCCAGTGGGCTGTGCATCAATGACCTCAGAGGACAGTGAGTGTCCTCCGCTGTAACAAAGAGGTCTACCTGTGCCCGACCGCAGCAACTGCATATCTGGCCCACTACCTGCAGGTGCAACCTCTCAGGGACAGCAGATCTGCAAGAGCAGTTGTCGCACTCTTACATGCAGGGATGGACACTTCAACCTGCCCTGACAAATGATTTAAGGAACCACAGCCGTGCTGTCCGTCCTCACCAAGACCTACCTCCAGTATAATTGGGAGTATGTGTCTCAGGGCCAAGTTAAGTGCCTCCATCTGGAGGAGGTTTGCATGCCTCTCTTGCTGTGCAGGGCCCCAACAACTCCGAACACACCTGCCCTCCCAGACCACGCCCCAGCCTGTTTAGGAGGCATCGGTTGTTATGTGTTATGTGGCCTGCAGCCAGGAGGACGGCACATATTGGTCCAAATCTGTCTTGACCACACAGTGCACAGTGTGAGCCTATTGAGATCAGGTGAAACAGGTTGAATGATGCATTATTCCAGCCACTGACTCACCCCAGTTCACTCCTCTGTGGCAGGGTTACAGCTGAAGGTGTGCAGAGCAAATATCTTTTTCCTACAAAAGAGGAGTTCACATACGGTATAACTGTGCTTGTATAATTCTAATTTATTCCATTGACTTGGCTGAATAAGGGTTAAAAGCATGGGTTAGCTTGACACTTCCCGAATGCACAGTATATCCGGCTGTGCCTTAATCTGTCTGTGGTTTATTTAGAAGACCAGAGAGGGTCATACAGAAGGACAGACTGAGGGAGAGAGAGGAAAAAAAGATGATGCTTGTGGTTTAAGTGTGTTGTGTGAAAGTGGCTCTAAATTGTTTTATAGTATGTAATTATGGAGCCATTCTAAAGATACTGAGATGCCAAAGCAAAGAAATATAGTGGAAATTATACTCAGAGGCTTCACTGCCAGTTGACTCTGTGTCACACTGGAGTTCACAGAAAGGAAGCAATGCTGAATTTAGATGCTCTTCATAAATCCAGCTCATTTTCACTGGCTGGTTTCTTCCAACAGCATCAATGGAACTCAAAAATGCTAAACTAAAACGCTTACAGACTCTACTCCTGAGTCACATTTAAATGTGAAAGTCAGGAATATAAAGTTTTGATGTTGGTTTCAGACAGAACACACAGAGAAGTAAATGACCAGAGACAGATGCACGACTCCAAACTATATTTCAACTTAAATAAATGTGAGAACCGTACGGTGCATAGAACTTGATTGTGCTGGTGTTGATATTCAAAATTACTTAAAATAAGGCACACATGCTTGCTCACACTAACACTTTTTGACTATAAGCATATACTGCATGTATGTTTATGCTTGTGGACATGTGTGTCACAGTTCATTGTAGTAATTTTTCAGTTTACATTATGGCTGTATGGTGCATTCTACTGAATTAAATTGTTCTTACTCAAGAGTGTACTGTGCGCTTATGTGAACTTCTGGGAGTGAGTTAACAGATTCTGATGGAATATACTCGCAGCTTTTGTCTTGTTAAGCTCTGAACAGTGGCTCCAGATGGACTGACACGGCACTCAGGAGCCACTGCTCGACACGCAATAACTGAAAACCTATGATCAACAAGCCCAAATGATATTTCAGTTCAACGCAACAAGGTTAAAACAGTATCCAAAACATTATTAACATTATCCAAAAACGTGCTATTACTGTAACCATAGTTTTGAGTTTGCCTAATTTGATTTTACTAAGGAAACCGCTAGGACTGGAGGCCCTATCATAGAAGTGATGTGTGTGCGTGTGTGTGCGTGTGTATGTACTTACATTTAAATCTAAAACAAAGTCAAATGTTTATAATCTCTTATAAAAATATATTTTTTGTTCCACAGTGGCCAAATGAAACTGGAATACCCAATCAGAGAAAAACAATACTGCCCCAGATGAGACATGTTCAGCCATGGCTGCTCCAACCAACATGAAGATTTGTGTGTGTTTGTGTCGTTACATTTTAGTTACAGTGTAAGCGTGAGAGTGTGAGTGGGTTGTGATAGTGTTCACCATGTCTGAGGAGGACGTGATTAACTGCACCATCAGCCATGAAATCCACCAGTACCTCTTCTCCTGTGTGTATATTCTCGTACTTTTGGTAAGTGTTTGTGTATGTTGAAAACCTGCACAAAACTTTTAAAGTGCCTGTATACTTTATAAAAGTGCATAAGTTATTGGAAAAGGTTTGTTTAAATTGAGTTCAGTGTGACACAGTAAACAACATTGCAAGCTTTGTTAATGTGTGCAAATTGCAGCATAAGCTGTTTTACATTTGTCAGCACTGTAATAGGATGGAGACAAAATACTTTTTTTTTGTGATTATCATTAGAGGATATCTGTGGACTCACATAAATACCTATACAAATAAAACCTACTGAATAAAGGTAAAAAAAATAACATTTTGACTTTTCCATTTAAGGTTTGCATTAGGAACGCTATGTGACTGTATCACAGAGTAATGTGCTGAAGTTACACATAAGTCTAGGGTGTACAGGGCCTCTCCCAATGTGTGCTGGGGTAGAACCCAGACCTCGGCAGAAACTCTGCAAAGAATACGCAAGGAGAGAAAGTGGATGGATGAATAGATGAGGTTATGATTATTGCAGCCAGTTGTCATAGCTGCTGTCACTCTCAGCTGTGGTCCTCCAACCTGGCCACCAACAGGGACATAATGTCACAGAAAGCTCTAAACTAGGCTTCTCTGCCAGTCCAGTATACTTAGGAAGTACTGTTTACGACAATGTCAACATTCAGTGCCACTGCAGGAAGTAGTGTGGCATTTATATAGCGAGGATTGGAGTTTGGCGTGGCGGAATATAGTGAGAGTCCTACTTTAGTGCAGAAGACAAGAGTTTGTGTTCTGTCACAGACCAGTAATTAACGTTTGCCTTATCAGAAACCGTACCACAATCTCTCCCTACCTTTAATTGAGTCTTTTGTTACCTAACCTGCCAGTTTATTGCCATAACCATGCTCTTTCCCTAACATTAACCATATTATACCTTAGTTGTATTTTATTTCCCTAATCATAACCATAACCACACTTGCCATGTGCAGATGTTGCAGAATGCGTGAGCTAAAAAAAAGTAGGCATTAGAATCCAAAACTGTCCAAACATAAACCCAGGGTTTTGTAGAATCATCCAATATGGACGTTCTTTTTTAGTTGTCTGAGCAGACGGGACATTTTATAAAAAATGCTGTAATGAAGAGGGCAGTGTGAGAAAACAAATGCCTGGTGTCAGAGAGTCAAAATAATCACAATAAATGATCTTCTTGATTGTAGGTTGGCGTTCCCTCCAACATGTACTCTTTGTACCACGCTGCTCTGCAACTGAAGCAGAAGAATGAGCTGGGAGTTTATTTAATGAACCTCACTGTGTCTGATCTGTTATATCTGGCATCATTACCGCTGTGGCTACAGTACTTCTTCCAGGTTAAGAAAAAACACTCATTTATTTTGCCATAACAATAAAAAATGTGGTGAAATTACATTATATGCAAAATACATAATATATTATGTACTTTTTTATATTACATATATGTATATGCACTTATGATGGTATAAGTCTCTAAACGCAGCACATTTATGCAATGCCTAAGCCGAATACCTGAACAAAAAATACTTTTGATGATCTACACCTGTCACACACTATAGGCTCATTCGGTAAATTTTTTAATTTTTCAATTATAATGTACTGTCGGCCTGATAATAAATTTTATTTTATCTATAACAGTCCAGTTTTATCTGCTCTTATTTTTTTGTCACCTACCTGTTGTCATGTATGTCTACCTAGACTTTAGTTTCACGTCTATGCGTTGTTGTTTAGGATGATGACTGGAGTCACAGGGAGTGGTTGTGTCAGCTCTGTGGCTTCCTGCTCTATGAGAACATCTATATCAGCATTGGTTTTCTGTGCTGTATCAGCCTAGATCGCTACCTGGCTGTGGTCCACCCTTTAAGGTAATTTTGATTTTGGCATGATAAAAGTGCAAGCAGCAGGTCACCATTTCTGTTACCTTAATTTTCTTCAACTTTTAACCACAATTCCCTTGTGCTTTTGCAGTTTTTATCAATCATTTTCTTTATATAAAAGCGTATTTATGCTAATAACCTGTTCTATTGTCCAGGTTCACCTCTCTCCGCTCTATGAGTGCAGCGTGGCTTGTTAGCGCCTTCATCTGGCTGAAGGAGATCGCTGTGGGTGTGGTTTTCTTCCGCCATAAAGAACTGAGCAAAGACCGTAAGAACCAATCAGTGTGCTTTGAGCACTACCCCATGCAGCCATGGGAGTATCCGATCAACTATTACCGCTTCACTATTGGCTTCATGTTCCCGCTGGCTATTTTATCGGTATGACAACAAATACATTTTTTATCACATTTTATTGAAAAGATTTTTAGTACAGTGGCATTGTATTGTATTTGATCAAAAACAACATGATAGGGTTTCTCAGAGAAGATCTAGAAAGGATTATTCAATGGAAATATGAAGTAGAGTTAGTTATTTTGAAAACGATCCTGATACATCCGATGACTGATGCTGTCCAGATCAGCTACCTGTGTGTTCTTCGGGCCGTGGGTCGGAGCGCTGGGACACAGCCGGATCAGAAGACGAGGATCAGGCAGTTAGTCAGCAGTACCATCCTCATCTTCCTCGTCTGCTTCTCCCCCTACCATGTCTTCCTGTTAGTACGCACTTTGCTGGAGCGAGACTGCAACTTTATCGCAGGTACAGTTTCTTTTTTGCAAAGTAATCCAGTGACTAAGGATAAAAACGTATCTTAACTTATTTTTAACTAACTAACTAACTAACTAACTAACTAACTAACCAACTTTGGCTTGTATTCCTATTTTCCAGGAATATTTAACTACTACCATATGTCATTGTTGCTGACCAGCCTGAACTGTGTGGCCGACCCTGCTCTCTACTGCTTTGTAAGCGAAAATGCCCGCCGCGGCCTGGACAGAGCAGTATTCCAGCCTATTGCTAGGATACTATGCTGCTGCTGTCGGCGTGGCAACGCCAGCCCGGCCAACCCAGCTAACCCAGCCACCGATTCCCATGAGGTTGCCACCGACGAGAACAACGGCCATACGACAGTGGTGCTGCTCACCCACACAAGGACATTTAACAACTTCAAAACAGAGACTTCCAGCAAAAACACAATTTCAATCACGCACACTAACGAAAAATCTACTTTACCCTTAATTGTACAAAATAATGGACACTCTGACAAACGTGTGGATATTGATGGAAAAACCAGCTGTTTGATATCCATGGAAGAGCAGAGCCAAAAGACAAACTGAACCAAAGAGACTGAAAAGAACACCAGCTAAAACAATCCAAGGAGCTATCAGGAACCGTGTTTGTAGAAGCCGAAGAGCATGGGATTAAGAGGACAAGACTTTCTGTAAAAACTCAATCTAGCAGTGGCTCTACTGAGAGCCTGCTGCCCACCAAGCTGACATTATTACCCAATGACATTGGACTGAAAGCATTTTCTTCTTTCTCTGGAGTGATTTCACTGAGCTTTGATACAATAACTGCCCCTATGTGAGAGCTCAACATGAATCTGACTTCTACTTACCACTGTAAATGCCCTGTGTACATTTCTCTGCTTTGTAGACATGGTAGCAAATAGGAGGTGTAGTTTGAGATTGACAAAATGTCCTTATTCATTAGGAGGTCACACTTATTGACCTTTAGTTCATTTGGCATATTGTTACCAAACCCTTGGAGGACTTTTTCTTTATGTGACCACTTTCTAATAATGTACCCTTGAAAGGGGTAGTTGTTGGCTTTATTAATGGTTAATGAATAATGTTTTAATGCTTCAGTTATATATATTCAGTTATCATCAATTATAAGCAATCATTAAAAACAAAGCTTGGGTTGCCAGGAGTAACGTAGCCAGCAATCAGGAAGAAAAAAAAAATCCAACTATTACCATAACGTTACTTAAAACACACCATTTAATTTTAGTTGCATTACAGGCAAACAAACTAAATAAACAAAAAACAATAACCTCCATGTGCACGTGCAACCATGCATCAACATGACATATGTACAGATACACAGGCAAAAAACAGAGTCATGTCCAGCAGGCTGCTTCATCATACAGAGAAAAGTGGCTGCTGGTTCATTTGAAATAGCACCGGTTCTGGAGCTTTTTATATATACATATATATATATATATATATATGCCACGAATATGACATTAATCTACAACTAACTACCAACCTTCTACAGTATTTCAGCATAATGTAACTTCCATAGACTTAAGACTTTAGCATAGTAGCATTGATTTAGAAATCTTTAGCTTTAAAGCAATGGTGTGTAACTTTTGCTAAACAGCCAATGTGGCCCATAATTGACAAATAAACCGTAATTTCTTAATCAATTGACTCTCGTTTCCTTGTTGCTTGTTTTACAACTTTAACACTAACTTCAAGGTTTTTAATACCATACATTTGTTTTTAACAAGTGCTATATTGTTCAATATCTTTTTAAAGTGCATGTTATTTTAAAAGATGATACTATTTTGTAAGCAAATGGCTTCGGGTGACTTTACATTTCCATGTTGGTTTCAGTGAATGCAGATAGATGTCTGGTTCTAACGTTGGCGTGCATCTTTAAATAGAGATAATGAATATCAAGGGAAATAACCTCTAATCTTTACATATTGATTCAAGATTCAACTTCTTTATTATCATATGCACAACAGTTACAGAGAAGCAGCCCATTAAATATATATATATATATATATATATATAAAAATATGAATTAACTATGACTTTATGGTGGAAGACATAATTGTTACTATTATGGTCAAACCGTCAGTTGTTATGGAACTATAACATTATGGTCAAATCTTTATAAAACTTTGAAACTATACTAAAAAGTATTTTTTTAAGTTTTGTAGACAGTTAGTAGAGAGGGAATATTTCTATGCCAGAACATAGGTTAAAAGGTGTGTGTGTGTGTGTGTGTGTGTGTGTGTGTGTGTGTATGGTTTCAATCTGACCTCAGCCTTCCTTTTCTGACACTGGCAGTGTCAACAGTCGGAATACTTTCTTGAACTTCTGACGACTACAGAGTGTGATGCAGCTAAAGAGCCAGATATTAGGAAACATATTACTCCTGCATTAGCTTCTCTGACCTGGCTCCCTGTAAAATCCATTTATCAATTTAAAATCCTTCTCCTGACCTACAAAGCCATTAATGGTCAGGCTCCAGTTTATCTTAAGTATCTCATAGTACGTTATAAACCAACTAGAGCATTGCGCTCCCAGAGTGCAGGGTTACTTGTGGTTCCTAGAGTCTCTAAAAGTACAATGGGAGCCAGAGCCTTCAGCTATTAGCTTTTTCATACATGTTCACATTAAAATTTTTGTCATATGGATTGTCTATGTTGTAATTGTTATATATTGTTTATTTTTTATTATTAATTGGGTTTCTTTGGGGAGTTTTTCCTTAGCTGCTCCAAGGGTCTATGGACAGAGGGTGTCATATGTTGTACAAATTCTAAACCCCCCTGATGCAAAATTGTAATTTGTGATATTGGGCAATATAAATAAAACTAAATTTGATATTTTTCTCGGGACAAATAACACATATTATGTATGATTGAGTACAGTTACTGTAAGTTTTAAATTGAAGCTCTTTCCTTTCGAGGCAATCTGTTTTTTTTTTAACAGCTACAGTATACTGTCTCTTTACTTCAGGAATCAGGAGCAGAAATTGAAAATGATTGTGTAAAACAAAAGTGTTCTTTGAGTGTCATTGTATTTGTTTTTGTAATAGAATTCTTCCTCTGGAGACTGTTATATGTGTATGTTGTAAGTGTATTTGTGTCAACTCAAAGTGTGCAAATAGTTCAGAAAGAACTTTTTCTGTCATTTAGTGTTGTGTGTGTGTTAGTGTTAATCAGAGCCCTTGAAAATTGTGGAATGTGTGTGTATTGAGAGATCTGTGCGTGTTCGCTGTATGAGTGTTTGAATGTGCATATGCATGTGAGTATGTGCGTATTAATCTTGGCAGTATCAGCTGCCCCTGGCCGCTGCTACCGTACAACAGGAAATCACAGAAAACTTGGGTCGTGCTGGGGTCAAAGGTCACAGTTGAAAAGGAGATGAGAAGAACAAGAAGACAAAACAGAAGCAGAGAGAAGCAGAAACTGTGTTGAAAACTGACCTTGTTCTTGGCTTTACATCATAAAATATTTACTAGATTTACTTCTTCTTCTACTCTGTAAATTCCTAATCCATTAAAAAAAAACTGGGAGGGATGCAATTCTTATTTCCGGTGTGTTTGGAATAAACAGAATGAAAGATATGAAAATGACATATAACTAAATGTACGTAATATTATATTATATGTGAATAAATAAGAGATAACTATAACACCTTGCAAGTGCTAAAGAACAAAGTGAACAGTAGAGATGACACTGTGGGAAAATAATTTCTTGAATGGTTTTATTTTGTCCATTCAATATGTGAATGGACAAGTTAAATAATTACTGACAACCGTGTATTTCTGTAATAAAACATTTACTTTTAGTATACAAGATAACTCAGCCAGTTATAGCAGGGTAATAAACCTGGAATGCAGCTAATGGCTTGGGAAGAAGCAGGAGTGAAACCAGTATGCATTGATATATGACTCTGTGACTAGGAGAAGGTAAACAGGGTGATAATAACCAACTGTTCTGAAGCCAAAAGAAAAATGATGACGGAGCCCCAGCAGGCTCTATATTAGGAGGAATTAGAATTAGTATATAACTGATGATTTTTATTTTGTTCTTCAGTTGGTCTGCAGACCAACTCGGTGTGTCGTTACTCTGTATTGCATTATATAGCTTTATATCTCTCTCTTCTAGTGTTGATATATTTACTGTTTGTTTTTTGTACTCCTGTATAATGCCTGTCAGTCAGGCAGCAGGGCAAGGATACCAAAATTCGACCAAACTGCCGAAACTCTTGAAACTTAAATCCATAAAATCAATTTTAAACAGAAGAGGAGTTGTACATACAAACCAAATAAAAATTAACACCACCACTGCAAAAGTGCAACTAAATAGAAAAATTAAATGTGGACTCTTAAACATCAGGTCTTTGTCATCTAAAGCTGGATTAGTAAATGATTTAATATCAGATAATCAGATTGATTTATTTTGTCTTTCTGAAACCTGGATGAGACATGAAGAATATGTCAGTCTAAATCATATTAATACTTACATACATATATATATACATATGCATATATATAGACATACATATGTCTATATATATATAGACATATGTATATATATGTCTATATATATATATATACACATATGTATATATGTATATACATATATATACATATGTATACATATATACATACCGGTATATATATACATACACATATACATATACATATACATATACATATATATATATATATATATTGGCTCTCTCTATTAGTAAAAATAGCTATTCCATTTGACCAATATTAAGTCTTGATGCAGTAGGAGAATAAGACGCATAAGTTTGCTTTCGCCCTCTGTATTTTCTAGTCAGAGGCTCCACGCGGCTACAAGGGACCGGAGGCCACCTGTGTGTTACAGCTATAGCAGGACTGTTCTTAGCTGGGTTGGACACTGGTTTCTTTTAATGCTGAGACATTGTATTTCCTCCTGGGATAATTTATTTATTCTAAGAGACTTTTAACCTGTGTTTTTTTTACTTGTTTTAGTTTATAATAAATTATTTTATTGTCAACGTTTTCTGTATGCTGTTTTGGGTCCACACAACCCCAAAGAAGGAATTATTGGATTATTTTTTTCTAAAGTCACACTCTACCCCCGTGACATTAAACCTGGTCATGCAGCTTGTTACATTTTTGACCTCCTAGAGACAGCAAAACTCCCTCCCTTGTGTTCTGCTCAACAATTTGAAAGTATGGTTATATTGTAACCTTTGTTTTCTGAGTGGAGACTCCATTACATATTCCATATGTACAGGGAATGACCCTATTGGTGTCAGGGTACGTGGATCATTCTTAAAAAACACCGGCATGCCTGGTCATGCCCTATGGTTTAGTAATAGTAAGTGATAGCTTGATCCGAAACCATCTCTGAGCGGCCTAGGACCTGGATGGATAGTCTCTTTACTCAGAGAACCAAGGTTACAATGGTTCCTTGTTTTTAAAAGCTGTGGAACGTTCTCAATCATTAACTGTCACACCCAGCACTTGCTCACCGAAGGAGGGAATAGCTGAAACATTCAGACGGTAAAACCATGAAAATATCAACTGAGGTGACCACGTGGCTGCTGCCGTAGTAGAAAGGAGAGGCTCCCCACCACAAGGCTGATGAGGGAGCACCATGAGTTGAGTGTGCCCGAAACCAGAGCGAGACAGGCACACCGGAAAACACGTATGGCCTCTGAATTGTGTCCACAACCCAGTGGGACAGCCTATTCTTTTGACAGGGGCCTGCCCACATAACTGGATTTTTGCAAGCAGATGAACATCTGATCAGTCTTACTGAGGGCCTAACTGAGGGCCTGAGTGCGCCCAAAGCAATCGGCCAGGGCCCTTACAGGCAGGACCATAGGCATGAATGCAGGGTTAGACGAAGGATTGGACCCGACTCATCTGGCAGAACCTGCAGCATACACTGTAAACCGACAGTTTTCAGAGTTCTTCTAGCGGAGGTTATGGCCAACAGGAACGCTGTTTTAAGGGAGAGCCATTCCAAATCAGCATCCCCAAGGGGCTAAAAGAAGGGATGCTGAAGAGCACAAAGGCTATGACCAAGTCCCATAGAGGGACTGAAGGTCTGGACCACTGAACTCTCAGCCTTTGGGCATCTCCGAGGTTATTATGTGTTTTGTCTGTATTCAGGAGAAACTTTTTTAAAAGCAGCCATGTGCAGGAAGTTAGCCGTCTGCATACTAATAACTGCATATATACCTGTGTTCAAAGTGACACTCTTGTTAAACACAAAATCAGAGACTATTACAGGGACAAAACATCTGTGCTGAAGATCCATAACAAAGCAGTTGTTCACACATCAGCTTCTAGTTACTGTCAATAACAATACAATGAATCATCTATACATTTACTAAATGTATTTGAAACATTAGTTCTTTAAAACATCAAAATAGTGTGAGATCTGAGAAAAGAGAAAAGTTAGCGGATTTTTCTTGAGTTTACCTTGCTTTGTCCTCGGTAGACTAGAAAGATGGCTGAAAGGTAACCAAGGCAGCATCTAAAACACACACACATCACTCCCTTCATTCTCTCTTTTTTTCTCTCTCACTTCCTTTACGCAATCTGAATAGACTAGGAAACAGAATTACACTCTGAGTGCCTCTGAGTCTGCACCTTGTCGGTCAGGACTTGTCTGAAAATGTTATTTTTATTTCTGCCATTGTGTTCTTGGCGCAAAGGCAACAATTATACTTTGCCACATGGCTATGCAATCAGACACAAAAAGGGCAAATTGCTCTCAGCTGTTGGGGGTTCTAGTATGAGCAAGTTTGGTAATTAATCAAAATGAATGATAATTAATTGTGAGAAAAACCTGTTCTCACCCAGATAAAATGACGGAAGGAGAAGGATGTTTGGTGAACAAAAAACAGTTTCATGCCGTTCCTGTAGCCTTTTCAGGCAAAAACAAAACACCACACAACTCATTGACAGCGTTTGCACAGGCAGTCTCTCTCTCTCTCCCTCCCTCTCAGACTGCTGTGTGTGTGTGTGTGTGTGTGTGTGTGTGTCCACGTCTCTCTTTGGATCCAGCCTACTGCAAGAGAACAGAACCATGATTAGATCATGTGACTGATTACCTAATTCTGTCCAGTTGTCTGATCTCCAGCTGAGATATTCCCATCTTTCCCCAGCAGCCTGCGCCCTAACCACACCCCATTTTGCATATTAATATTAATAAAACTATTAATATTAATAAATATGTAATAACTGGTACTACCATGAAGTAGGTAGAGTAGCTCAGCTTATTCATTATTATATTGAATATAATTATTATTATATTAATTAGTATGACTTAACTTACATTAAGTCACCTCAATGGGGCACCATCTTTGTAACAAAGTAAAACGACAAAATTACCATATCAATTGCTAGTAAAGGTTGAAGGATTTTGGAATTCTTGTATAGTAGAGGTTGGCATTAATCACTCGTGCAACTTTAAACAAACCAGCATGTATATTCAAAAAAACATTTGCTTATAAGATACTAAATGAAAAACACACAATATATACTTAGCAATCAAAAAGGAATATGTGCATATGTGTGTGGGTACGTGTGTGCCTCTGTGCGCTTGTTGGGGGCGTGCCAGAAAGAATGTGCCCTGGTCCTGCCTGACACCAGGAAGGCTTGACATCCCCCTGGATCCATCTTTTTTATATACCATCGTATCATG
>CALSBV010011359.1:61871-74203 GCA_943590825.1 Bovichtus diacanthus | reverse complement strand
ATATATATATATATATATATATATATATATATATATAATACAAGACTAATATTGACCTAACCTACAGTATGCATTGTTCTAACCCTGTTTGGAAATGTTGATGTTTATGCGTTTCATAGCTGTGTGTCATGTATTGTTATGTGTCCAGGAGTTGGTGTCAGAGAAGCTGAGTGTTCAGCAGCAGAGTGTTGAGTTGGAGAGACTCAATCAAGAACTGGAGAAGATCGGACTGAACAAAGAGAAACTACTCCAGAACGAGCACACACTGGAGGACAGGTAGTTTTCTCTAATATTTTGGTATATTTCTCATTCTAGGGTCAGATTGAAATGATTTCATGTGTAGAAAATGAATTTCAGATGAATATTTGATTATATTTCTTTTGTGCATGTCAGCAGGTACAGGCTACTGGAATCTCGGCTTGAGGAAACTGTCCAGCAGACAATAAATATTAAAGAGGAGAAGATCTTTTGTCTAGAAAAAAAACTAGAAGAGCGCAACACGCTCATCACTGTGCTACGTGCTGAGCTAGCCACTGTAAAAACATACAAATTCTTACCAACAATCTTTCCAGATTATGAGGTGTTATATTGTATAGTGTGTTACAATATATTTTTTCCCAGGGGGAAGAAAACCACAACTCCCAGCAGCGCTCAGGAAGGGACTGGGGTCAAGGGTCAGCCACTGCTGAACTGCTACGAATCAAAGATCATCTTATTGATGTAGAAAAGAATGTAAGATTATGTTTTAAAATTCCTGAATTTAAAATCTTACAGTACATTTCATATTACTGTTTCTATTTTTTTATTGTTAGGTAGTGCATATATTTACATTTTACAAGTTTTTGTTTTTTTTTTGTTTTTTTTGTGTTTATCTTTATTTCTATGTAGCATATTTAATGTTCTTTTATGTTTTTATTTTCCTATAAGTGATTACTTCATAATTGACCCTTTTCTCACAATAAATGACTATATTAAATGTTATCTATTCCATTATTGGACCATCATGGTCACAGGATTTACTTGATGTGCCTCTTGTTTTCCATTTTCTTTTAGTAGAGTTGAGTTATTAATTGCTTTGGTGCCATTATTTTCTCTAGAATGCCTCCCTGCAGACGGAGAGCAGTCTATTGAAGGGGCAGCTCAAACAGCTGGAGAAGCAGAACACATCTCTTAACGACCAGATGTTGGCGCTGCAGCGGCACACCACCACCCTGCAGGAACAGAATTCAGCCTTACATAAACAGACAGCAAAACTACAGGTAAACAATATCCAATTTAGTCACATAGTATTTCTTTATAAAACAGGGTTAATAAGTGGCAGTAACATCATTTATACTATATTTCTCCAGGTAATGTTTTTTTTTTTTCATCACCACCGAGTTCTAATGGACTTCACTGTGTCTTAGGTGGAGAACTCTACGATATCTTCTCAGGGTGCATCTCTCATGGCCCAGAATGCTGTGCTGCAGGGCCAAGTCACCGCCTTGGAGTCGGAGGTAGAGTCGTGGCAGAGACAGCGCGAGGAGGCTTGGCGAGGCAGAGAAAACGTGCTCAGTGATCATGAACGCCTGCTGAGCGTTCATGAGAGGCAAGCGCTCGAGTACGAGCAGCTGATCAGTCAGCACGCTGCACTGAAAGGCAAACAGAGGGGGCTAGAGAGTGAGCACAGGACGCTGCACAGCAAGTAAGTGAAGAATAAAAGATGCTCCATAACAAAACATGTACATTATAAATGTCGCCAATGGTATGAAATGATATACACTTCCTTCTTTGCTACTACTTGGTTAAAAGGGAAGGAGGTATATAAGCTTGCAGACAAATGTAAGGTAGTATTACTTAACCAATATGTACCATTGTTTCTTAGTAGTTCAAAACAACATAGACATAAGCTGGTGTTTAGTAGATATAAATTTTATTTAGGTCATAACTTAAGTTGTCCTGTCTCGTAGCTACAGTATACTATAGTTCTAACTACTAGTTGTAATATAGTTTAGTAAATGAAAGACTGAGACAAAGTAACAAAATGTATTGCAACTTTATACTGCACAACAGAACTCCACATGAGCTCTATATACAGTATGTAAACAAATGCAATGAGTCACTTCATACATATGGACACATGCACACAGTGTTTTCAGTTCTCAGTCACGCTTATTTTGTTGATTATTGACTGCACACACATTGTGTTTCACCACCACCAGTGGTTGTAAGTCACAGTATTATTGATCAGTGATGGGACATCAACCAACACATTCCACACAGTCCAACCCTCAACTCATACAATTTGCTGTAGTTATTTGTTCCCTTTTTGTTTCCAGAGTATTTTTCTCTTAAAATCACCGTAATACCAAACCAGGAATGTCCCTATCAAGGTTTTTTTTTTGGCCAATACATTGAGTATCTTTGATACAAATTTAGATGCCATACTCATTATAACTTAAATGTTTATTTAAAAAGGTATCTACCACGTTGAAATAACAGCTTCTTAATTTGACACACCTTATTTTTCATGAGCTACTGAAGGCCTTTGTTCAAAAGTACTAAGTTTCTAAGCTTAAGTAAAGTATTAAGTAGAGTTTCAATTTGACTGGAATTGACTAGAGAGAAGACATCTCACTCTGCTGGAGTTGAAAAAAAAAAAACAGGAGGTGGACAAAACACAGTAGAGTACAGTAAAGAAAGGATCAGATTTTAATTGGCTTCATTTTACCCTATACTGATCCTTTAAAATATACCATCGGATCAGCCCTGATACTGATACTTAGGATTAGCTTGGGACATCTCAATATCAAACAATATGTAACTAGTGCAGAAGTCAGAGCTTATACAGGGAAAGAATCTCCCCCAATACATTTGTAAAGGTTTCAGGAATGGTTCACAGAGTACAATTGTTAATGACAGTTATGCTTGCTTGACTACACAATATGTTAACATGAGTTGACTCTGAACTTGTTTACTCCCCTTGGCCCCACAATGGAAACAGGACTGCTTAATATTTCATTAGCCAAAGAAATGGAAACTCTGTTCAGTTTAGTGATCGCCACATGCTGGCTCAGTCTATGTTGGCACCTCCTCAATAACTGATATTCAAATAAAATTTTGTTTTTATAGCCCAATATCACAAATTACTAATTGGTTGCAGAGGTTTTTACAATCCGTCCAGCATACGACCCCCTCTGTTCTTAGACCCTTGCAGCGGATAATCAAAAAGAAAACTCCCCCAAAAAAATCACAATTAAAGGGGGGAAAATGTTAGAAACCTCAGGGAGAGACCGAGGAGGATCCTCTCCCAGGACGGACAGACGTGCAATAGTGTGTGACGTGTGTGCAGAACAAACAACATAGTAAAAATACAACATAGACAATCTATGTGACAGAAAACATGATACGATCGCATCTAAAAAAGATGGATCCAGGAGGATGTCAAGCAGCTTCAAGGTGTCTGCAACAAAAATGACTATGATAATAATATGACTAATAAAAGGAATAGCAACAGCTATAAAAATATGACTAATAATTATAATAACTAAGAATAGGACTAATTATAATAGTAGTAGCACTGGGCGTAAAGCAGGACCACGGCAACAGGAGCAGCCAACAGCCAACATCCTCACACTGTCAGCCTAACTCATGTGTTACATCACAGAGATTCATCTGATGCCCTTATTCCAAGAACACATAACTTTGATGCATTCCTGATCGCCATTTGTATTTGGGAAAACTGTGTCTGTAGTCTTCACAGGCGAAGAAAGTAGGCACCATAGTGAGCTACATGGTATGAAGTGTTTATGAAAATAGTGCAACCAAACATGACCATGAGGCTTTTTCAAGTTGAGATCACAGACAATATCATGTATAAATAACCCCGCTGCTCTGTCTGTCTGTCTGTCCGTCTGCAGGTATTGTATTTTGTTGCAGCAGAAGGAGAAATGGGAGGAGCAGGAGGAGATTGGTCAGAAAGAGAAGGAGGAACTTAACCAGGAGATCCAGAAGAATCGGTTACTACAGCAAGAGAATCTACAGCTAAAAACAGAAGTGGACAGGTACTGTATTTTTACACACATTCACACCATCAGACATTGACAAAAAGACAGTTTGTTGTAGATAGCTTTGCTTTGAGAAATGGTAAACTGACGTGCCTGCAAGGAATATCAGATTGCACTTTGGACAGTCAAATATCGAATGGGCTGATCCCGGTGTTACTGCTTGTTAAAACAGGTATGGCAAAAGAATATTAATTTAGTATCAGGTTTCCAAATTAGCTTGGAAGTTGTTTTCTTTTATAAGCTTTAAGCTTTGAAATGGTTAGGTTCCGATACATCGTAGCCATAGTGTAGTTATGGTCAGAGGTAGAGTCTGGCAGCACCATCAGCTACAGAGTACCTTTCCTCATGTTGGTATTCTTTCACTTCTGTCTTAATTCTTCGGTCTCCCCTTTAGATTAATAGAGAGCCAATCACAGCAGTCAGGGCAATGTGAGGGGCTGCAGCAGCGCATGAATGAACTCAAGAGCTCATTAAGCTCCGTCCAGCTGGAAGTGAGTCGATGGATGGCACAATACGATTCGCTAATGGAGCAACACCAGTGCCTGGATCTAACCATGACCAAACTAGACAACCACTGTGAGGTAAACTGGGCCTTTTATTTTGCCATGAGGCAGTGGGGAGAAATAAGTGACAAATATTTGTTGTAGCACAGCAGTGTTTGACTTAAACATTCTCTTTCTCTTTGGAGAATAAGTCTGGATCACCATCTCTTTGTGACTTTCCGGACTTGACTCCTGTGTGTTTGTGCGCATGTGTGTGTGTTTAGCTGTTGAGTCGACTGAAAGGGAACTTGGAAGAGGAGAACCACCACCTCCTGAGTCAGATCAACCTGCTGAGTCAGCAGAACCACACTCTACTAGAGAGGAGCATGGAAAGCAAAGAGCTGTATCACCAGGAACAGAAACTATACATGTAACTGCACGCAATACCTGCAACACAAACAGCACTTGAAACTGTACACCATAAAACACCTGTACTTATGTAGTACACAATAGTAAAACAAACTATACATGTAAGAATTACATTAACATGTAATTATCCAGAACTGCTTTAAAAAAATGACACATGTACTCATATGTTGAAACTGTTAATGCAAAGATGAATATGCTGTCCCCATTGCGCGTAAACAGGGTGCAACTTCAACAGAGAGTGAACACTCCCCACAACAGTGTTTTGTCTAGTGCACATTGCCATGACTTCACCTTGAAAACGAACTGCTGTTCAATTAAAGTACACTTCTTGGTTTGAATCACATGATCCATTTCATGTGAGCATTAGGAAAGATATAGTAAATAAATCAGAAATAAATGTAATGTACTGAAACATCCACTGGGTGTCTCCAAAAACAATATACTAAAGTATACTATTACAATGAATAATAAATTGCAACGTATTACTGTTTCTTTCTTCTTTTAGTGATAAGCTGAACGCTCTTCGTCGTCAGAAAGAAAAACTAGAGGAGAAAATCATGGACCAGTACAAGTTCTACGACCCGACACCTAAAAAGTAATCAAAACATTTCATTTTTAAAGAAAATATGGAATATGGAGTAGCTGTGTTGCAATTTTCTGCAATATCAGCCCCAGACAACTGGTTAATCTTGGTGTGTCTTGTCAGGAGGAGTCAGTGGTCTGGAGCCAAAGCTTTAGCCAAACTGATTAAACCCCGAAAGGAGAGCAGCAGGGAGAGAGGGGCCGACCGAGACAAGGAAGGAGGCAAAGAAAGAGAACGAGCAAAGAGTGCACCAGATATCCCACTACCTTCCCCACCTCTCCTACTCCCTCCTGAAACCCCACCGCCACTTCACCAGCACACAGTAAATGACATGCAGGACAGCGGCCATGCCCACAGTAACCATAACAACCACACCATCACCGGACCCCAGAGTCCAGCACTTACGCCCATCAGCCGAGGTAAGCACACTCTTTCACACTTACAGACACGCACATCCAAAATGTCTGATGATGGGTCTTTTTCCTCCCAGGACCCTGACAGTTTCCCTGTCAAAGACACAATAACAAGTTTGTTTCATATTGACAAATATGAAATTAATGTCTATGGTTTCATCTTTATGGAACATGATAGAGAGAAAAAGTGTATAAATAAAAACGTTTTATTATGAAATACATAGAGCATATATGTCAAGTACATTTTTTACTAACATTCTGGTTCCCAAACCACAAAGCTGATGGAACATGGTGGCTTCTGATTAGATGTACCTCCCTATCTGCTTCTATAGATGGTGTTGTTGACCACCACATAACTGACTGACTGAATTACTGTTGCTTTACACCTCTGTTTCAAACATCTATTAATATTCACTATCTCTGCTCCTACTATAGAAATACAAATAGTACAAAGAGGTATTATTTATTGTTCTAGAGTAGGTTTCTACTACATTCTTTACATGTGTGCAATGTACAATTATGTTTCACACTTTCAGGTGTTTCGGGATACTTTTGTAATTACATTACAAGTCAATCAGTCAATTTATGACACATTTTAATGGTTTGTGGGACATGGAAAGCCTAAATCTCTGAATGGATACCTAGATTAGTGGCAACAAGAAGGAGTGCAATGGTCAGGACCTTTCTGTATTTGCAATACTTTTGTGACTTTAAGTGCTAATAAAAGTAACTTTGGAAAGTCATAGAAGACTATTTGCCATTTGAGTTACTATTACCATCAGACTGAAATATAATTAGATCGAAATGTCTGTTTCAAATGAAACATTCTAAAAAGGCAAAATAACTAATTTTATTGAACTGTCCTAATTTCATAAACATCTAACGTAGGGCTGGGGAGGTATTAACTTTTCATCCTATGATTATAGCAGACACGATTTTTAAAAAAAAATCATATAATCTCAATATTCATTGAGATTAATTTACATTGGGCCCCTACACGCCACTAACCCTGCTCACCCCCGTGCACACCTCCTCATTATACAAATATAATGTACTGCACTTTTGGTCTTTCTGTCCTTTGGTGGTCAGATCATGTGTGTTTCCACACAAAACTGAAATGAAATCTTTGCCACGGGCAGAGCTGAAGCTGACCCTGTGGAACAACGTAATGTTGATGCAGCAAGTTTCCTGTTTGTCAGTCACATAAAATGTGTCCTTTCTTGTCCAACATTGTAACTCAACAACACAAACTGGCCAGTGGCAACATTTCAGTATGCCAACTCGATGCCGTGGCCACATTAAGGCTAGATAACAAGGGCTGGCTTCACTTGCCCTGCTGTGGCTGCTCTGACTTTGTTTGACTGGCTTAAGGGCACTAAACTACATACAACTAATAATGAAGTCAGGACACAGTACTGTTTACACAGTGAAACGATGGCAGTCACAATCATGGCGGTAATATACATTTGTGGCTGTTTCGTTACTGTGACTATGTTTATCAACGGTATAATCTAAAACCGGTACTTCACCACATCTTTAATCCAACTTGTTACAAGTGATGACAAGTAGACATTGCTTTATTTACACACACAAAAAAGGTAGGTAACCACTTTACAGTGTAGCTACTTGATGGATACTTTCAACCATTCTATCCTAATAATAGAAGTGGGTTCTAATACATTGACCAAACTTTGTTTATGTTTCCATTTCCATGGGTTTTCTTTTTTAGTGCCCTACTCTTGAATTGTTCTACTCATGGCTGAGCTCAATTCACTCTTAGTGGCTTTTAAATTGAATTCCACTAGCATGTGGAACTTGTCATATTCAGGAAATAAGTTGAAAGATAAACAATGATTATTGCCAATTGCTCTACTAAATGCCTAAATACGTATGTCTTATTTGTCTGCATAAATGATTCCCCAACATAGGCCCAAGTTATGCCTACAGTTTTTATCTATTATTTCCTGTGCACTGAGCGTTGAACCAGTAGACACACTTTCTTTAAACTCAGAGCGAGTTGAGGTCAGTCTAATGCATGATTTTACTTGACAATGGATTTCTGTTTTCTTGTCTTATTCTAATGAACCTTCTTGCATGATATTGATTATTTTGCATTCTGTCAATCACACACTTAATAACTTCCTATTCAACTGTTTTCTTTAATTTACTCACTCATTATTTCATCGTTTTCTTTACATTTTTCCATCTCTCCCTCCTATCTCTCTTCATCTCAGCTCCACCCACCCCAAAACTCTTCCGTTTTCTCCGCAGTAAAAGTCAAGAAAAACTTCCCTATTCCTCCTCCTCCTCCTCCTCCCGTCCCTCCCTCTATCTCACTAGAAGACTTCGATTCTGGTCTTCCACTGACATCACAGCTGACCTGACGATCACTAGCCAGCCAAACTCAGCCAACGGAGTATTCTAAAACCCTCCTCCTCATCATCCTTTTTAACCATACACATCATCCTCAACATCATCTTCACTGCCACCTCCACATCAGACTGTTCAACAACACTCATCATTGTGACTCTCAGTACTTCACAAATAAATGCACATATCATACATGCATGCACTTCATAAACACTAATTCAGAAATTGCACACTCACAGAATACAGATAAACATACAAAACACAGACAAACAAGTGCATGTTGCAGGTGTGAGCCAGCCAGTATTACTAGTAAGTTGTGTGTGTGTGTGTGTGTGTGTGTGTGTGTGTGTGTGTGTGTGTGTGTGTGTGTGTGTGTGTGTGTGTGTGTGTGTGTGTGTGTGTGTGTGTGTGTGTGTGTGTGTGTGTGAAGATGTGTGCACATGAACATGTTTCCAAGCATGCCTGCATATACTGTATGTGCAAGTCCTTGAAGAGCTAGCGAACAGTTCGAAGCTTCATTCATAACATAGAAATTTCAAATTCTAAATCAACATTACAATGCTGTGCAGCTTTTAGATTTTTTGCTTTTCTATTCATTGTGTTTAAAGCTAGTATTTCTGCACAGTTGCAGATAAAGCATAAAGAATATTATTAATACTAATAATTTTAGTGTAGGCTAATATTATCAGTATTATACCATCCGTAGAATTAGATTCTAGTATTGATTTGTGTCATCCAAACATTTCCAATTACTCCAGAGCGATGTAAAGTAAAATATGTATTAATCACAAAGCACTGACCGGTCACCACAGTAAACATTCTACTGCAAACTCGTCACCTCTCTTTCAACTTCTTCTGTCTGTCTACTTGCTTGTCTATCCACCCTTTAACTAAAATTACCTTTTAAAGCGACAAACGCCTAATGTTTTACATTAATATCAGCATTCTGAAAGCCGCGCTAGCTAAGATAAAAATCAAGACACCATATCAGCTTAAAGTGAGACTCACTTTAAAAATGTTTTATTATACTTCCTTCTACAAATGAAAAGTTGAATCCATAAGCAATAGACACATGCATGCTAAATGATACACACACAGGGGCTTTGTCTCCACATCCTTACTTTGTCTGGTATGACCAGTAGCTTATGTTTGCTTATATTAGCTAGTGTTAGCTTAGATATAGTATAGTCACTGACATTACTCAGTCAGTTCACAAGAATGAGATCTATCTGATGATGGGACATGGCCTTGCATGTTGCGAGCTGCGTTTTGGTTTGGTCCATCCACGTTAGATGGATTATAACTATCCAGTCATAGTGTCTAAATAGAATGAGATACATTCATTGAATAATAACTGATACCACAGTGATTTGTAAGCTTGAATCATCTAATGGATTCCTAATGTCTTGCTTGGCTTTCTTGCTACTTTATGTAACGCACACCATATATCTTATGGCCATACTATGGCACACAGGTCCAGAATGGTTCTTTACAACATTCTGATTGGTCTGCAGGTTCAACAGACAGGGGCCGGGGTGTTTATCGTAGCAGTACTCCTGAAGGCAGCAGTGAGAGTGTCGATGGAGAGGATGGACATGGACAAGGTAAAGAATATATTAATGTTTAATGACGATAACATTGAAATTTGAAAGTTGTTAAAAATGGAAGTTAAATTGACATTTAAAAATCCAACAGGACGACATACTGTCTTTCAGAGGCTGTAGCGAGCTTAGTTTTGAAGCTAAAGGGAAGACACGGGTAACATATGAAAACATAAGGGATCCAATGGTACCAACCATGTCATGCTAGCTTGTCGGGAAGGAAGCTAATAATGCTCCAAAGTTTAAAGGCTAAATTTTGAAAACTGGCATAGCCATATTCACGGGGGTCCCTTTACCTGTAACCTCTAGATATCTAAATGAAAATGGTTTCTATGGGTACCTACAAGTCTCCCTTTTGCAGACATGCCTACTTTATTTGAATCCTATGCAGTTTGGGGCAAAAACGTTGCAATTTTTTTTGCATGCTGTACAAATTTGTTATTTTTGCCAATTGTAAAAATTGATTAAAGAGTCTTGGAGTTGCATTAATTGGATATACCGTATCTGGAAGGCCAAGACTCTTGTTGATCCAATGAGCCCAATTGTATTCATGTGTGAGGATGTTAGTCTCCATAGCAGCCATATCAATGTAGTGAAACCATTTTTTGAAACTTGACCTGGCTGTATAAAATGAGCTGTTGTGAGCTCTGGGATAATCACAGCCTCATGAAACTTTGCATTTGCGAACTACAGACCTGGGGCATTCAAATTATGTATAGCTTTCATAGGCTTATTAACAATAAGGGGGTTTCTGAGCAGCTTCCAGAACAGAAGTGCTCGCCATCCAATTCCCAAAAAAATGCAATTCTTACAGAAATCCTCAAATGTCAAAGGTTTGTGATACCAATTCACAGAATTTATAGTGTTCCTCAAGGTCTTGATATTTATGTGGTATTTTGGTGGGATTATGTGACATAATTGAGCATGGAAATGGCCACCATATACTATCATCATAATGTTCTAAGCCCTTATACATTTTAACAATTTATTTTTAATTGGTTCATTATTTTTTATTTATGACTAGATCAACTTGACACACAGTGCTAAACTGCAACCTTAAATGAATCTTCATTATGAAGATCAAAGATGTATTAACCTCTTTGAGTTTCCTGCCCCCCAGGTCAGGCCCATAAAGCTCTGAGCTCCACTCCGAGCCATCAGTCATCCTCATTGGGTCTAACTAACAACTCCAGACTGGGAGGCCCTGGCCGCAGGCCCAGAAGTAAGTCAAGTTATTAATGCATAAGACCTTTTTCAGAAGTCAGCAGGAGTGTGAGTGTCTTTATGATGGGTTTTTAAAATGTTCAGATCTGATATTTGATGAAGACTCTCGCCACAACACCTCTGACTCTATTTTTGGTCAACATGGCAACACAGGGGGTCGGCCAGCGTCGGCAGACTTCAGCCACAACACCTCCAGCTCCAACTCACCCGTCAACTGCAGAGGTATACTCTCGTATATTTAAACAGTTAAATCTAAAGTGATATTGAGCAGAATATTTGTACAAATAAATAAACATTGAGCTATGATCTATTACTGATAATTGATAATATTGTAATGTAAACGACATGATCTATATACGTACAGTTCATACAGGTTTTACATTCAATACTCTGTTCTAAAAACCCTGTTGTAATCAGGAGGTACCTAGTTTCAGTCAGTAATAACACAATATTTCTCACTGTCTTAGACACATCAGATCGTCCGGCTCGTTCCACCAGCCTCTCTAGTGATGATGTCATGGGTCTCAGCCAATCACAACAGACTCTGTCACGTAGTTCCACACTTCCATACGACCACACAGCCCAGAGGGCCCAACCACAGCGCGGAGGTGCGGTTAGGACTAAGACCCGTACAGCTTCTCCTGGGAGTGAGATGGTGACACTGGAAGAGTTTCTAAAAGAGAGCAACCTACAGTCACCTCCTATGGTAAGAAATATATACATATATTCGAATAACAAAAATACTATAATGCATATATATATTAAAACACATAATAAATGGATATAACAGTCACATGGAAATACAGGTCAGCATATGGTAACTTGTGGCAAGGGGAGTTAAGTGGACTGCATCTAACAAGCAATAATGGTGAAATCGGTGGCACATGTTGCCTATTTAACACTATCAAAAAACTTAATTTGTAATACTGTGGGTGCTCATCTTATATATACCTATCTTGTGGGATGCTCCTGTGGGAATTTAGTTTTAACACCTTTATTATTTTAGTTTATATAGAGAGTCAAAGTCTCTATTCTCAGTGTTTCTCATGGGACTTTGAGAGACTATGATGGGTGGAACTCAGACCCTCTATGGCAGCGGTCCCCGACCTTTTTGCACCACGGAGCGGTTTCATGCGAACACATACACATACATATACATATACATATATATATATATATATATA
>CALSBV010011359.1:9613-36871 GCA_943590825.1 Bovichtus diacanthus | reverse complement strand
CGTATGTATGTGTGTATACGTATGTATGTGTGTATACGTATACGTATACGTATGTATGTGTGTATACGTATACGTATACGTATGTATGTGTATACGTATACGTATGTATGTGTATACGTATATGTATGTATATATATACGTATATGTATGTATATACGTATACGTATATATATGTATATGTATACGTATGTGTATATATATATATATGTGTATATATGTGTGTATATATATACGTGTATATATGTGTATATACGTATATATATATATGTGTATATACGTATATATATACGTGTATATACGTATACGTACACGTGTATATATATATATGTGTATATATACGTGTATATATATGTGTATATATACGTGTATATATACGTATATATATATGTACACGTGTATATATATGTGTGTATATATACGTGTATATATACGTGTGTATATATATACGTATATACGTGTATATATATATATACGTATATATGTGTACATATATATACGTATATATATACACACGTATATATACGTATATACGTGTGTATATATATACGTATATATATGTACATATACGTATATATATACATATATGTATATATACGTCGTATGTGTATGTATATATACGTATATATATATATGTGTATATACATGTGTTTGTATGTGTATATATGTGTATATACATATATATGTATGTGTATATATGTGTATGTATATATACGTATACAGATGTGGTTGTTCGGAGACAAGGGGGAGGGGCGAGTGGGAGGGAAAGGCCACTCTCTGCAGACAGACAGGCTTACACAGGAGTAAAAAATACACAGTAAATACGTCAACACTGGAAGAGAGAGATATAGCTGTAGAATACGATAAACAATATAAAGACTCTACAATAGTCTTTATATTATGTATTATATACACTATAATACTCTAAAACTTAGAATACAATAAATATGACAACCTACTACAAGTAAAATATAAACAGGTTAACATACTATAGTTGTTTTTTAATAACTGATGGTTCTGATGATTGATGAATTTAGATTGTATGGAGCCCGTTTAGAGGTGAAATACTGCCCTCTATTTCTTTGGAGCAGCTGGTTCAGAACTACACATTGAGCCTTCAAAGACGACCTTGTGCCGGAAGAAATGCGCTCGGCAAGGGCCACCTAGCCCTCTCATTGACATGTGTAAAAATATTTCCGGCTCATTCTGCAACTGCGGGACAGATCCCGCCACAGTCTAGGTAATTAATAGGAACCACTAACCCCAATCCTGTCCTTTGTGTAGTATGTATATCCTGTCACCTCCAAGTTCCCAGAGATCAGTACCTGTATGGTGGACAACACTCCCCTTGGTTTTATGTGAAGGAAAATGGTTTGTGGTTCAAATGGGGGCCAAACAGCAAATATCTTTGAGCCGAGACCACCTAACAATTCGGTCATGGTTTTATATAGCACTTGCCAGTGGCACATGTCAGTGGAGCATGTCAGTGGAGCATGAGTAGCACACACATTAGTAGTCACACAGCAGTGGCATTCCAACAGTCAGAAATGGCAGTAATCAAAGTATTATATGCTGGTGGTGAGTGACATGCCGTTTTAAAGTGTCACATGCCACTGAAACAGCAGTGGCATGCCATCAACCATTTTTCGATATCAAAGTCACTTGGAAAATCATTGTTAGCAAAACTCTAAAATTCCCCCTATTTATTCTTCTTATTTTTTGATTTTCCTTTGTCCAGGTGTCAACAGGAAGCAGGGAGGACTTGATGACCGTCTATTTCACCAAAGGTCCTGCCCCCTCGGCTCCCCCCTGGCAGAGATCAGGTGACTCCCACCAGCTATGTCACGCCCACTGTACAGCCTTCAAACCAGAGGCCAGGCCAGAGCGTCAAGCCCTCGCCCCGCCAGCCTGTAGGCCAATCCCCTGCCTCAGGCCAGTCTGTCAGCCAGAGAACTTGCCAATCACTGAGCAGGGCTTTCAGCCTGGCCTCTGCTGATTTGCTGCGTTCCAACGGACCAGACAGTTTCCATGTAAATGAAGGCCAATCAGATGTGGTTGTTCGGAGACAAGGGGGAGGGGCGAGTGGGAGGGAAAGGCCACTCTCTGCTCGGCTAGCTGGTCCGACCATTCAGCATGGAGATGCCAGCTTTCTAAATCCGCCTATTCACCATTCGTCTTCTCTCAATCTGCAAACGGAGAGAGAAAGAGAGAGAGGGAAGACTCCCGTCTCTCGGAATGGCCCCACCTCATCCTCCTCCTACCACCACCACCACCGTGGAGAGGTCGCCATGGTAACCCCTGTCAGGGCTGTACCTGCCACACGACCTGATGAAGCCTCAGAGCATGGGGAGGTGTTAATGGAGGGGCAGTCAGGGGACTCCTCCTACTTAGAGAAAGAAAGTGAGAGAGCAAGGTGTGGATCTGTCGAACATCCCAAAAGCACTCCTGCTTCCCCTGATCCCAACAACGACCCTCAGACTGTGTGGTATGAGTACGGCTGTGTCTAAACGCTCACACTAATGAACACCTATGGGTGTGGCTTTGTCTAAAAACGGGAACCAAATACTCAATCTACAATCTGCTGGGACTGAATATTGAAGCTTTACCTGCTTGGTCCATACTCTCAGACACAAGTAATCAGACGCTGAACTGCACTCTTTGTATTGTGGATAAACGTTTTAACTCTTTGAAGTCCATGGTTAAGCTTTGCTCAAATACAACATAAACTGGAAATAAGTCCAAGAGCACGGTCACTTATGCACGACCTTCGCTTGACCAGGTGATATTCCTGCTGAAAGTTCACAAAAGTTGAACTCCACGTGATGTGAAGATGCGATTTTGCTGCGCCACCAGAAGCAAAAGTTGTTTTGCCCCTTCGCTTGCATAGAATGGAAGCCAGCGGGAGGCGAATGTTATTTTCGTGCATGTGTGACCGTGCCATAAATCTTGGAAAGCAAAGCCAAATTTCAAGGAGACCCTTACCATTTTTATCACGAGCTGAATCATTGATGGTCTTTTTAAGGATTTGATATTACCACCACAACACTATAGATGGTCTCTGAGAATGCTGGAAATCTGCTGTTTTATTAACACAGTCCACAGGATTGTTTTTTTTATTTTTTATTTCTGGGGCAAATAAACCACCCGTAGAGTCTGGCTGCTTTAAAAATTAGTTGCAGAGGTTTTGACCAGATGTTTCAAATGTAAAAAAATATTTAACTGCTAATTTTAACACATACATAAATGAAGATTGGAGCTGAGATGTCTGAAGTCTGAGAATCCATAACACTTAAAGCCTGCAGGAGCAGAAGACAAGTGCTACATGCATGGCTGTGAACCAGTAGACTAAGTATAGGCTTAGTCTATGAGCTGGAACTCTTTGACTGCTGACAGGCTGTCTGGCCCTGCTGATGTTTACCTGGATGCCACCAATTCTGTAGAACTGTAGCCAGGATTAGCCTTCATTGAAAGGAGTGATTGAAATGACGTGAAGTCAACCAAAAGCAACTGAATGTATCAGATGTCTCCTCCTTTTTCTGTCCTCCTCTTCTCCTCTCTTATCTAGATCAAACACTGGGAAAAAGGAGCCAGGAAAGGAAGGGAATTAAGTAAAGACAGTTGAAGCAAGTGAAGGAGAAAGAGGTATAGAGATAGAGTGACAATACATTGAGGGATGCTGGGATGGAGAATGGTGGACAGAGGGAAATACAGATATAGAGATGGATGCATTGACTTGAGGAAAGAAAGATAAAAAGGACAGGCAGGGCTCCTCCCAGTTAAATAACAGTCTTTCTCCCTCCATCTTTAGATTCTGTCCCAGCATGCAACACTCTGACACTTTACTGGAAACGTGGCTCGGCCCGAGCCAACACTAGTTTCACACACGCACGCACACACACACACATATACATATATATAAAATGATATATACAGACTGAGAGGAATTGTCCTTGAGGGGCTTGGTTGTGGCTTTGCTAACCATTGAGCTGGACTTTATTCACACACATACACACACACACACACACACACCACAGGGTAAGCCACTGTGTTTTGGTAGGGTGTACTGCTGCATGCTAAGTTAGCCAGTTGTAAGCAGTGCATAAGAGAGAATGAGTGAGATTCAGGCTGAATCCAGACCCACTGTGATCTGGATAGTTCATTTACATGTAATGAATTAGCTTTGGCAATAGTTTGGCGTTGTATAATAACTGAATGCACCAAGTGTTTGGTAGATTGTTCAATTGATGTACAGATAACTTTTTTCTCATTACATAATGGGTGTCTCTGTGTCTCTGATGAATCTCTGACTTTGGTGCACCATGCTAACATTTTCATGTTGGGTAACAGCAGCTTAAGCTTGTTTCAGTCAAGTCACAACAGCAATCTTAAAAAGTCTGACGTACTAACATTTTCACAACACGGCCCACTCATTTGAATGCAATCACCATCAAGACTACAGCAGCAGAAGGTTAAATACAGAGAGACATCAAACAGATCTTGTTCACCTTATTAAGAGCATAGAGAATAATACAAGATTTTTAGTCTTTCACACTCGCATTGAACTGAAATGTGTCTTAATCACACACACACACACACGTGTACACGGTGTAAGACTGGGAATCATGCAGCATTTCTCACTATAAGACCTTAGTATTTGGGTTGTTCTTTTCTTAATCTCATCACTCATCTTTCTGTCTGAAACTCAAAACATGACAGGAAGAATGAGTCAAGATTCTACTGGAGACGCATGAATGACTTTGGTATCAGTGTTGTCGTCACTTCTGTTGGGGGAGTTTATAAATACTTGGTGTGTTCTTGTAAGCTCATTGAACAGAGAAAAGAGGAAGATGAGGAGGTGGAAGAAATGAATGCAAGTATGCCTTGCAGACAGACGATGATGTTAATGAAAAAAATGAATATCTGACCTTTTGTCTGTAATGCTGTTTGTAAATACAAACATGTCCCTCCTGCATTATTAATGACCGAGGCAAAGACATTCCTATAAGCACTAGAATGATGAGGAGGAGGAAGATGTAACACTGAAGTTATGAAAATGAAGATTTGACCGGAATACATCACTAACTTTCTGAACAAAAAGCACATGTCAATATGCAACGAGCTAAATTATTATACCTGTAACTTTTGTACATGAAATTTGATTTTATAAACTGGGCACATTTTAGAAGACTTGGAATACTGGTAAAATCTTCTGGAACTTCATCTTAAAAATGTGTGTTGATACCAAAAACAAATCCAGATCAATTCCTGTAATCTGGTTAAAGTCATGTGGTTCCAAGATTTGTAGTTTCTTTTTTAAATAGGTTGAATTCTAGTAGTGAGATCATTTTATCAGATGAAGTGACATGATATAATACACGGTAGGTTGATGCAGTCGGTAGTGCTGCAACCTGTCTATTTACTGTTATGGGTTGGTGTGCGTTTCCTTTTTTAATGTCTGCACTTAAGGCGTGTGTGTCTGTCTGTGTGTCGATGTGAAATGAAAAACATATTGAATTCCAAGAAACAATGTGCACGTGTATCTCACATTATTACTATGTTATTGGTTTTCTGAAAAGTGTGTGTACTTTTGTGTCCTGTCTGTCTGAGTGTCTACTTGTCTGTCTGCCTGCTTTGCTGACTGCCTGTGTGTCAACCTGTCCACCTTAGTTACTGTCCCGTTGTTCCCTTCCCTAAACACCAGTTTGGGGGTCGATTGTTTCTATTGATCATCTTATCTGCTTAATGTTAAGAGCAACAACACCAAAATCATCAGCACGACTCTGCTTCCTGCTCAGTGGAAAACTTGGTGTCCTCCGTCTGTGGGTCTCAGCAACAGATGAATACAAAGTACACCAAATCGCTGCAGGACGATGCATGAGAGAAGTAAAGCAGAAGGCGAAGTAGAGCTGACGTCTCTGACATTTCCTGCTGTAACTGGAATAACTGCTACTTTAGTTCACTTTATGACTATTGCTGACTGCTATACTGTTATGTGACTACTGTTAAAAGGCCACTAGTGTAGAGACTGAAGCTGATGTTATTACACCCAGAAGCTTTTTGGTAATAAAGATGTATAAACTTGAACTGATGCTTCTACTTGACTGTTTGTCAGCTGGTGTCTCTGTTGGGAAAGTTGTTATTCACAGGTGCCAACAGACAACTTCATAAAGAAAGCTCATAAAGAAGTATTTAGGGGGATCTATTAGCAGAAATGTTTTCATTAGTGTATAATCACCTGAAACCAAGAATCGTTGTGTTTTCAATAACTTTGAGTGAGCCATTTATAGCTACATAATCAAGCAAAACCTGACTCTAGATAGGGACTTTAATGTTTTTACGTTACCTGGAGGCCACCATAGTTCTCCGCCACGTTTGTAAAACTGGCAACGCCAGCCGCAGGCTGAATTTCATGGCCACTGAGCAAGGTAAAGGTCCTGAAAGATACCATAGTTTTGCATTTGGCGGCTCATTATCACTGTCTTGGAAATGGGGAAATATCCAGTTGGTTGCATCCACAAACATAGATGTTGCCAAATCCTACAAACTGTCCCTTAAAGCAGATAGGCCTATTTCAAAGGCCTCTGTATGTTTTCTTTCAGAGAATAGCGCACATGTTGGTGCCATTACTTTATCAGTGATAGATACACGTTAGACGTTTATCCATACCGTTACGGTGTAATGATACATAAATGTATCTGATGGAATTACCATCTCTTTCAATTTGTCCAAGCATCTCTTGTAATTCGGCAAACACATAATCCAGAACTATTATTAACAGAATGTGGCTGTTTCTGGACTTAATCCAAGAGGTTAGTTCGTGTATAAATGCAGGAAATTTGATTTGTTCTGTGTGACGACCCCAGACAACCACAGTTTGCTCCCCCATTTTAAAGATTTAACTGGCCTGGTGGGCAGCATAGATCTTTCTTATCCTTTGTTTTGAGGGAAAATATGTGTTATATCTGGAGTGTATATAAATTAGCAATAATACATTTGTTCAGCCCCCTTGGACAGAGAAAGAGAGAGACAGAGAGAGATAGAGATGGAGGGAGAGAGAGAGACAGAGAGAGAGAGAGAGCTGCTTGTGAGTTTGATGCAGACCTTCAGACCGGACATATTCGGTAAGAAATAAGCGTCTTTATTTAATTTTAATATATTTAAAAACAGTCTGTCTGAACTTGAGAAGCTCACAGTAGAGTTTATATGTGTAGTCTATCTGTGCCTGTGTAGACCAATTAAGAAGTGTTTTTCAGCGGATTCGTGTTGCACATGGATTATGTGTGTGTTGCGTTTTCGTGCCTGTGTGGACATTAAGAGTTTTTTTAATGACTTATAGCAGCGAAAGTCTTTGATATTTGGTATTTATATCTGAAGTGACATATCAGCGGCTTTCTGTTGAATATGGATAACTATGGCGCGACCATTGGTTTATTGAGAAGATTGAAATGTGGTAAAGCGTGGACAGACTCTTCAGTCTTCAGCGTTATTAATTATTTATCTTAACTATCAAGTGGCGTCAGTCAGTAGGCAGCTGCTGGAGGGACAGGCCGTGTCGGAGGAGTCAGTAACACACTCATAACATCATTTACTGTGTGAGAAAAGAATGAAACAACTGCGGTTTCAGTCAATGCAAATGGCAGTTCTTATTTTCGCTTCATGTAATATTCATAGAGAGTTACTATCTTATAGAAGTGTGAGAGAGAGAGTGTGGGATACAGAATGTACCTCATCTACAGATACTAAGAAACAGAAAGTTTAGTTACAATACACGTTTGTTTTAATTATATAGCCTATATATTAATATATATTTCATAAAATAGCAGCATCTAACACATAACAGGACAACAAGATAAGATCACAACAGCAATAAATACGGCAAAAATGACATTACATAGCCTAATTCAGTGCATTAACAAGGCAGCAATATTTAGTCATGTGTTTGTTAGTTAATTGAAGTAACCGCATCTAGCAGTGGCACTTTAAGAGTTCACAATATAATTGATAATTTTGAAGAATCTGATCGGCAGCATATAGTTCTGCAATAACACGGTTTGCTGGGATCGTTATATCATGGTCTGTTTCATTCCTGATCCAAAGATGCAATTTGTGTTGGTGCTGCGGTTGCAGATTGATGAGACAACATTCAAAAAACATCAGTTAATGTTGTCTGCTCCATAACTGCCCATTTCTCAGTCCTGGCAGAAACCTTCTGCAACAACATTCTCATGTTTCTCGTGATTTTTTTTTTTCTAAAAGAGTATCATCAGGCCTATTCTTCAGTGGTGTTCTTCAGAGTGCTGTGCTGGCAGTGTTCAGTTAGTTCTTATAAGAACAGGTAAGTCACTCTTTGAGCGTACATCAGGGACAACTCATGCTAGTGTAAATACTTAGTGTCGATAAAGTCTGTTGGGAAGCCAACATTGGCTTCTACGTACCCTAAGTATGGAACGGACTGATCGTTTGCACTCTCTACATTAAGAAGATTAAAAGGTCACCTGAGACCTGATGTCAAGAAGACAGTTAGAGTTTACTCCTGACACACAAATCACTGCATTGTGCATTGTTCGCCGATTTGCCCTTTTGGTGTTTTAGATTGGTGCTTTGTGCTGTCTGAGTAACTTGAAGTATTCTGTTCAGCCTTTGGTTTGGAACAGGTGTAGTTAGTATTTGCTCCTGTTTGCCCCTTTACAGGAACAGATCCTAGTTTAAACCTAGTCGAGTTTGGTCTTCCCACAACCGCTGTTTCTCCGGAAGTTCTTTTCGTTTTGCCTCAACAACCACCGGATTAGGCTCACTGCTGTGGGATGGGGCTATATGTCCATCTTCACCACAGAAATACCACGGCCTTTGTTTCTTCTTGGCTTTTACCACATTCCGCTGTGGTAATTCTTCTCTTGCTTTAGATTACTTTGAATTGACGTTCTTGGTGGTAGCTTTTTTTTAAGACTCATCCATAGACACTTTCAAGGTTGCCAACTGGGCTTGAAGTCTTTGTAACTTGAGGGTTGTCATCTGCAGCAGCTGCTGCCATGTCTTTCTCATCTGTGTCAGAGGCGTTCACATTCAGGGGGTTGGACTGGACTTTAGTTTTTGGAAATCTGAGATGCTGCTTCATGTAGCAGGACTTGGCAGCTAGCTTGTCTTCTTCAGTTGGTAGTAAAAGCAACAAGGGAATAATGGTGGGTCATACTTTTTTTGAAAAAAAAAGTGGAGGATCACTTTCCAGATATAGCCGTTTTTAATACCTCAGCCAGACTCGACAGTATATGAGCCAGATAGAGGAGTCTGGCCTCACTGACCAGGAAGTTTTTAGATTAAAAAGACTTGTGTTAAAGGTAAAAAAAACAAATGAACGCTGATGATGTGTGTTTTAACTAATTTATTTGTTTTTATTTTTGCTTTTAACACATATTTTGTTATGGATAGATGTAGAGTGGGTGTTTTAAATGTGAATGGAGCCAGAGTTTTTAAAAAAAGAGCACAAATCTATGAAACCGCCAGAATGAAGCATGTTGATGTACTTTTTTTACAAGAAACGCACAGCGACAGTTTTAATGAGACAGACTGGAGGAGAGAATGGGAAGGGGAAGTCATTTTAAGCCACAACACTTCTCTTAGTGGAAGAGTGGGCTTCCTCTTCTCCAAGTCTTTTACTCCAGTCTCACTGGAGGTCAAGCATTTTATCGAGGGGAGGTTGCTTTTAGTTAAAGCACGGTTTGACCTTTTTACTGCTGTTTTTATAAATGTGTATGCCCCAACAATCGGTGCAGAGAGGAAACTGTTTTTACAAAAAGTTAATGATGTTTTAAATGGCTGTGCCTCGGAGGATTTTTTATTCTTGGGGGGGGGGGTTTAACTGTACAGAAAATGCGTCTTTAGATCGCAACCACGCAGAGCCGCATCCAGCGTCCCAGAATGCTCTGAGGCAGTTGGTCCACTCTCATGGCCCTGGTGGATGAGTGGAGGAGGATGCATGCAGACACTAGACAGTACACATGGTCCCACCTCAGAGAGAATAGAATTTCCTCAGCCAGGTTAGACTGTATTTATTGTTTTAAACATCATTTTAATATTTTTTAAATGTGCACTATTATACCTGTTGGTTTTACAGATCACTCCTTGCTCTTATGTAATGTTTTTATTAGAAACATTGTGCCAAGAAGCGCATACTGGCATTTTAACTCAGTTTTAACCTTTGATAAAAAATTTGGAGAGGTCTTTATTTATTTCTAGAGTGTTTTTAGACAGAGAAAGGGGGATTTTAGCAGTCTTAGGCAGTGGTGGGACCATGGTAAGACTGAGATAAAAATGCTTTGTTGCTTTGTCAGCAGCACACCTTCAATGTCACACAAGGCATCACCAGATCTATGAAAGACCTGGAGGGTGACTGTGGCAATGGGGTGTGGTGGCTGGGGAGGAGATGGGAGTGGCTCAGCTGGAGGCCAGGCAGCTGGACGGAATCAGGTAATCAGTCGCACAATAAAAGCACGCCGATGACCTGGTTCTGTCTTGCAGTAGGCTGGGTTCATGTCGGAGAGAGACGGGACCAGACCGGACGAGACCGAGACGAGGCGGAGACCGAGCCGCCTTCAATAAACTGTTTTGCGCTCCCAAAAGAACGCTCCCTCTCTTCATTTTCTCCGCTGTTGTTTCCCTGTGTGAGCACACCCGCTCACAATTGTCGCCTGAACAGGGACTATGTCGGGGGGGGGAATCCCCACCCAGTCAGCCGTAGCAAGCACTCCAGCTCCTCGCCGCGATGCAGGAGGGCACGGCTGCCCTACAGCGGCAGCTGAGCCAGGCTCTTGTGGAGACTGCGGCCGCTCAGTGTGAGAACCGTGCTCTCCTGCGGGAGCTGCTGCAGCGACCGGCCACTCGGGAGGGTGAGGGTTGGACAAACCCGGCCCGACTGCCGCACGTCGCCATGCTGAGGATGACCTCCGAGGATGACCCGGAGGCATACCTGGAGATCTTCGAGGGCACGGCTGCGGCATGTGGGTGGCCGAGGGAGGAGTGGGGGATGCGGCTGCTACCCCTGCTGTCTGGGGTAGCACAGTTGGCAGCCCACACTCTGCCGGCGTCCTCTCGCCAGACGTATGACCAGCTGAGGAGGGCCATCCTGGACCGGCTGGGGGGCACGCCGGAGGGACATCGGCGCCGGTTCGGGGGGCTCCCCTTCGAGGACGCCAGCCGGGCCCTTCCCCTACGCGCAGCGGCTCTCAGAGGCGGAAAGGCGCTGACTGCAGCCAGGGAGCAACTCCGCCAAGGACGTCGCAGGGCAGGTAGTGCTGGAGCAGTTTGTCGCCGGGTTACCCTCCTCCACGGCTGATTGGGTCCAGTGCCACCGGCCCATCAGCCTAGAGGCCGGCGTCATCCTCGCAGAGGACCATCTCTCCCTTCCCCGGCGGAGCATGAGGGAGGAAGCCGGGTTACTGAGCATCCCAGCGGACCGGCCGACCCCAGCCCCGAGAAGGAGGCTCCCGGCGGGGGCAGCGGCTGCTGGCCTACACGTCCACGGCGCCGCTGGTGCCGGGGCAGGATTGCTGGCGGTGCGGGCGACACGGCTACTTCCGGCGTGAGTGCCCACTCATGGAGGTCGGACAGTTGGTCCGGGTTGCGGGACCGCCAGACTCCTCCCCCGGTCCGGAAGGGACATACCGCGTACCAGTATGTATACAGGGGGGTATACACCAGGCTCTGCTGGACACTGGTTGTACCCAAACCATGATCCACCAGCGCTTGGTTCGGCCCGGGGCATTGGTGGAAGCGTCGCGGGTGAGGGTGAGGTGTGTTCATGGTAATATTCACGAGTACCCGGTGGTGACTATTACCATTTCGTTCAGGGGAAAAAAACATAAGGTTAAGGCTGGAGTTAGTACTCGCCTTACGCACCCCCTAATTCTGGGAACGAATTCATAGGCTAGTGGGGAAAGCTGTGGGGGTGCGTTCCCGTGCAGTAGGGACATGTGAGTTGTGTGAGGTGTTGAGTGGGGACTCGGAGGAGGTGTGACCCCTGGCCAGTGTTTTCATAAAAAAAGTCTCTCTCTCTCTCTCTCTCTCTCTCTATCTCTCTGTCTCTGTCTCTGTCTCTGTCTCTCATCCATGTCTGCTTTCCTGACTTAGAAAGTCCACTGAATCCATCCATGCTGAATGCAGGATGCAGGATGATGATGATGATGAGCATTTTACGATGATGAGCTTTCTTTCTTGATCAATATGACCCAGGTTTGAGGGACAGTACAGTGGAGACATGCCACGCTGCTTTCGGGAGGATAGGGACGATGAATCACGTCTGTTGGAGAGCACATAGCGAAGCTAATTTACAACCCGATTTCTTTTCACACCAAGTTCGACTGAAAGAAGTTTCCTTTAAGTATCGAAGAAAACTTATTGGACTAGTTGAAAATGTAAATGTGGTGTTGGCCAGTGCTGTCCAACCCCTCACCACAGTCAAAGTCAATATTATAGCAGCGTTTTTAATGACAATCTTTCCTTTCGTATATTCACTTGTTATTACTCTGTATTACATTGGCAATGTGTTACTAGGCCTACAACTGCCTGAGACATTTTGTATCAGCCTGTGTTGTTACACCACTTCTCATTCCAGGAATTTAGGAAAATGTGGTGCTGTCTGGTAAACTAAAACAAACTATGATGGTTTGCTTTCAAGTTTACAAGAAGGAGTAAGAAACAAAAAGTGATGCTGTGTCATTTGGAAGAAATGTGTTTATGTGTCTATCATGATGAGATCAGTGTGAGTTAGAGGAGTGGCTGTGGTACCAGCATATTCCCTTTAGCAATGGCAGGATCTCATTGTTTTACCTGATTTACAACTTGCTGCTGTTGCCATGGTTACTGCTGTCAGGGTCCCCTATTACTGAGCAACAACGGCATTGCAGCTGCCTTCGGAAAATGAGTCAATGCAATTTGTTCATTTATTGATCTTGGCCTCTGGAGGATTGCTTAAGTTTAAAGTTATCATGTTCAGGGACTGGTATGTTCACTGGGAGAACTGGACCTCTGCACTGGGACTGTGTGTGTCACACTGTGGCCATGCAGGCATGTGTACTTGCATAGTTTGGCCTACATGGTGCGTGTATGGTGGCAGCTGTAGCTGGGCACAGCATCAGCATGTACTATTGTCACGGCTGTGAGTAGTTAATGAGGAAATGTGTTTTTAGAGAAATGAGACGTCCTTTCATGTGCAGCTGTCGAGACTTTTGACCGAGTTTGTGTCTGCACACGTGTACTGTGCTTATACTAATAAAGCACACAGTTATCACTGCCAGAGCAGCTGCAGCCTGGTACCTGTCTAACAAACACCTGCACAAGAATAACAACCTGCAGTCTGTCTTTATACTGTATACTGGGAAATGTTCAGAGGCTCAGGAACCACTTCTGCTGACGGAATGCGTTTATAATATTTATTCATTATTTGTGTCTGTATTTATTGATGTTCTGATTTGGAATTCATATTAATTATATAATATATATTTAATAACCCAGAATATGATTGTGGTGTCTTATGAACACTGGAAAATATGTATTAGAATGAATGTTTCAGGGAAAATAGAAATTTCATATCAAACCCGACGCTCAGGAATGATCAATGTGACTGAATGGAAATGACGACAAATGAATATTCAAGATGAACATTTTTAACTAGATGGTAAATAAGGAAACAAATAAAATGCGTCTGTTATGTGTCTTCACTCCGGTATGAAACTCCAGTGATGTTGAGATGTATTAGATCAGTCCGATCAGCTGCTTTCAATGAAGGCTCCCCTCATGTAGCCTCAATAACCGAGCGAACAGTCCCTTTACTCTCCTGAGGAAAACCGGCAGGAGAGGAAGTGTAACCTGGGTGAAATGGAATGGGTTGATACACTATGGAAGTTATTCTGGTCAGAGAATTTGCTGTAGGAAAGCTTGTTTATTTCCAAACCTCAGTTGAACATACAGGACATGGGTATAGCCTGTGTATGAGGTCTGAAATAAAACATAGTCTTGACTTTTTAATCCAGATATAACAAATGTGACAGTTATTTCTGTAGTACAAAGCTATAGGTTCACTGTGTATTAGAATAGGTACTTCTCCTATTGCCACATATGCATAAATATTAAGAGATTGTCATAATAGGTAGAATAATAATTATTTCAACTGCAGAATCAGGTAATCAGCCACACAATATAAGCAGGCTGGTAACCTGGTTCTCGGGTCTTGCAGTAGGCTGGGCCCTGGAGGCTCGAAGGAGACGCGCTTACGGCCATACCACCCTGAACACGCACGATCTTGTCAGATCTCGGAAGCTAAGCAAGGTTGGGCTGGATCAGTACTTGGATGAGAGACTGCCTGAAAAGGCAGGACTTCAGTTGTTTCCCAATACATTTTTTAATTTGTCGCCTCTTTCTCTGCGTAATTTTTCCTGACTGTGAGCAGGAGAAGCTCACACACACAAAAGTATACACAATCTTCTAGCCAACAGTTAACAACATCATACTAAATAACCTACATTAGTATGAACACCACAGATAATAAAGTAGCTCTGTCTACCCCAGTAGTTAAACCATCAATCAATTAAACTCGTAACTACTGCAGAGTCGGGCAGGACAGCATGTTAGAGAGATGAAAGAAGTGGAGATGAATGGAGGGGAGCGAGCGTCCGTATGTTTGACATCACCTTATTATGAGGTGGAACTGGTAGGCTTTCGTGCAGGGGAACGCATACAGCCTTACACAAGGCCACTAAACATCAGTGCGTCCTCCCCCAGAGGTCCCAGTGGGCTGTGCATCAATGACCTCAGAGGACAGTGAGTGTCCTCCGCTGTAACAAAGAGGTCTACCTGTGCCCGACCGCAGCAACTGCATATCTGGCCCACTACCTGCAGGTGCAACCTCTCAGGGACAGCAGATCTGCAAGAGCAGTTGTCGCACTCTTACATGCAGGGATGGACACTTCAACCTGCCCTGACAAATGATTTAAGGAACCACAGCCGTGCTGTCCGTCCTCACCAAGACCTACCTCCAGTATAATTGGGAGTATGTGTCTCAGGGCCAAGTTAAGTGCCTCCATCTGGAGGAGGTTTGCATGCCTCTCTTGCTGTGCAGGGCCCCAACAACTCCGAACACACCTGCCCTCCCAGACCACGCCCCAGCCTGTTTAGGAGGCATCGGTTGTTATGTGTTATGTGGCCTGCAGCCAGGAGGACGGCACATATTGGTCCAAATCTGTCTTGACCACACAGTGCACAGTGTGAGCCTATTGAGATCAGGTGAAACAGGTTGAATGATGCATTATTCCAGCCACTGACTCACCCCAGTTCACTCCTCTGTGGCAGGGTTACAGCTGAAGGTGTGCAGAGCAAATATCTTTTTCCTACAAAAGAGGAGTTCACATACGGTATAACTGTGCTTGTATAATTCTAATTTATTCCATTGACTTGGCTGAATAAGGGTTAAAAGCATGGGTTAGCTTGACACTTCCCGAATGCACAGTATATCCGGCTGTGCCTTAATCTGTCTGTGGTTTATTTAGAAGACCAGAGAGGGTCATACAGAAGGACAGACTGAGGGAGAGAGAGGAAAAAAAGATGATGCTTGTGGTTTAAGTGTGTTGTGTGAAAGTGGCTCTAAATTGTTTTATAGTATGTAATTATGGAGCCATTCTAAAGATACTGAGATGCCAAAGCAAAGAAATATAGTGGAAATTATACTCAGAGGCTTCACTGCCAGTTGACTCTGTGTCACACTGGAGTTCACAGAAAGGAAGCAATGCTGAATTTAGATGCTCTTCATAAATCCAGCTCATTTTCACTGGCTGGTTTCTTCCAACAGCATCAATGGAACTCAAAAATGCTAAACTAAAACGCTTACAGACTCTACTCCTGAGTCACATTTAAATGTGAAAGTCAGGAATATAAAGTTTTGATGTTGGTTTCAGACAGAACACACAGAGAAGTAAATGACCAGAGACAGATGCACGACTCCAAACTATATTTCAACTTAAATAAATGTGAGAACCGTACGGTGCATAGAACTTGATTGTGCTGGTGTTGATATTCAAAATTACTTAAAATAAGGCACACATGCTTGCTCACACTAACACTTTTTGACTATAAGCATATACTGCATGTATGTTTATGCTTGTGGACATGTGTGTCACAGTTCATTGTAGTAATTTTTCAGTTTACATTATGGCTGTATGGTGCATTCTACTGAATTAAATTGTTCTTACTCAAGAGTGTACTGTGCGCTTATGTGAACTTCTGGGAGTGAGTTAACAGATTCTGATGGAATATACTCGCAGCTTTTGTCTTGTTAAGCTCTGAACAGTGGCTCCAGATGGACTGACACGGCACTCAGGAGCCACTGCTCGACACGCAATAACTGAAAACCTATGATCAACAAGCCCAAATGATATTTCAGTTCAACGCAACAAGGTTAAAACAGTATCCAAAACATTATTAACATTATCCAAAAACGTGCTATTACTGTAACCATAGTTTTGAGTTTGCCTAATTTGATTTTACTAAGGAAACCGCTAGGACTGGAGGCCCTATCATAGAAGTGATGTGTGTGCGTGTGTGTGCGTGTGTATGTACTTACATTTAAATCTAAAACAAAGTCAAATGTTTATAATCTCTTATAAAAATATATTTTTTGTTCCACAGTGGCCAAATGAAACTGGAATACCCAATCAGAGAAAAACAATACTGCCCCAGATGAGACATGTTCAGCCATGGCTGCTCCAACCAACATGAAGATTTGTGTGTGTTTGTGTCGTTACATTTTAGTTACAGTGTAAGCGTGAGAGTGTGAGTGGGTTGTGATAGTGTTCACCATGTCTGAGGAGGACGTGATTAACTGCACCATCAGCCATGAAATCCACCAGTACCTCTTCTCCTGTGTGTATATTCTCGTACTTTTGGTAAGTGTTTGTGTATGTTGAAAACCTGCACAAAACTTTTAAAGTGCCTGTATACTTTATAAAAGTGCATAAGTTATTGGAAAAGGTTTGTTTAAATTGAGTTCAGTGTGACACAGTAAACAACATTGCAAGCTTTGTTAATGTGTGCAAATTGCAGCATAAGCTGTTTTACATTTGTCAGCACTGTAATAGGATGGAGACAAAATACTTTTTTTTTGTGATTATCATTAGAGGATATCTGTGGACTCACATAAATACCTATACAAATAAAACCTACTGAATAAAGGTAAAAAAAATAACATTTTGACTTTTCCATTTAAGGTTTGCATTAGGAACGCTATGTGACTGTATCACAGAGTAATGTGCTGAAGTTACACATAAGTCTAGGGTGTACAGGGCCTCTCCCAATGTGTGCTGGGGTAGAACCCAGACCTCGGCAGAAACTCTGCAAAGAATACGCAAGGAGAGAAAGTGGATGGATGAATAGATGAGGTTATGATTATTGCAGCCAGTTGTCATAGCTGCTGTCACTCTCAGCTGTGGTCCTCCAACCTGGCCACCAACAGGGACATAATGTCACAGAAAGCTCTAAACTAGGCTTCTCTGCCAGTCCAGTATACTTAGGAAGTACTGTTTACGACAATGTCAACATTCAGTGCCACTGCAGGAAGTAGTGTGGCATTTATATAGCGAGGATTGGAGTTTGGCGTGGCGGAATATAGTGAGAGTCCTACTTTAGTGCAGAAGACAAGAGTTTGTGTTCTGTCACAGACCAGTAATTAACGTTTGCCTTATCAGAAACCGTACCACAATCTCTCCCTACCTTTAATTGAGTCTTTTGTTACCTAACCTGCCAGTTTATTGCCATAACCATGCTCTTTCCCTAACATTAACCATATTATACCTTAGTTGTATTTTATTTCCCTAATCATAACCATAACCACACTTGCCATGTGCAGATGTTGCAGAATGCGTGAGCTAAAAAAAAGTAGGCATTAGAATCCAAAACTGTCCAAACATAAACCCAGGGTTTTGTAGAATCATCCAATATGGACGTTCTTTTTTAGTTGTCTGAGCAGACGGGACATTTTATAAAAAATGCTGTAATGAAGAGGGCAGTGTGAGAAAACAAATGCCTGGTGTCAGAGAGTCAAAATAATCACAATAAATGATCTTCTTGATTGTAGGTTGGCGTTCCCTCCAACATGTACTCTTTGTACCACGCTGCTCTGCAACTGAAGCAGAAGAATGAGCTGGGAGTTTATTTAATGAACCTCACTGTGTCTGATCTGTTATATCTGGCATCATTACCGCTGTGGCTACAGTACTTCTTCCAGGTTAAGAAAAAACACTCATTTATTTTGCCATAACAATAAAAAATGTGGTGAAATTACATTATATGCAAAATACATAATATATTATGTACTTTTTTATATTACATATATGTATATGCACTTATGATGGTATAAGTCTCTAAACGCAGCACATTTATGCAATGCCTAAGCCGAATACCTGAACAAAAAATACTTTTGATGATCTACACCTGTCACACACTATAGGCTCATTCGGTAAATTTTTTAATTTTTCAATTATAATGTACTGTCGGCCTGATAATAAATTTTATTTTATCTATAACAGTCCAGTTTTATCTGCTCTTATTTTTTTGTCACCTACCTGTTGTCATGTATGTCTACCTAGACTTTAGTTTCACGTCTATGCGTTGTTGTTTAGGATGATGACTGGAGTCACAGGGAGTGGTTGTGTCAGCTCTGTGGCTTCCTGCTCTATGAGAACATCTATATCAGCATTGGTTTTCTGTGCTGTATCAGCCTAGATCGCTACCTGGCTGTGGTCCACCCTTTAAGGTAATTTTGATTTTGGCATGATAAAAGTGCAAGCAGCAGGTCACCATTTCTGTTACCTTAATTTTCTTCAACTTTTAACCACAATTCCCTTGTGCTTTTGCAGTTTTTATCAATCATTTTCTTTATATAAAAGCGTATTTATGCTAATAACCTGTTCTATTGTCCAGGTTCACCTCTCTCCGCTCTATGAGTGCAGCGTGGCTTGTTAGCGCCTTCATCTGGCTGAAGGAGATCGCTGTGGGTGTGGTTTTCTTCCGCCATAAAGAACTGAGCAAAGACCGTAAGAACCAATCAGTGTGCTTTGAGCACTACCCCATGCAGCCATGGGAGTATCCGATCAACTATTACCGCTTCACTATTGGCTTCATGTTCCCGCTGGCTATTTTATCGGTATGACAACAAATACATTTTTTATCACATTTTATTGAAAAGATTTTTAGTACAGTGGCATTGTATTGTATTTGATCAAAAACAACATGATAGGGTTTCTCAGAGAAGATCTAGAAAGGATTATTCAATGGAAATATGAAGTAGAGTTAGTTATTTTGAAAACGATCCTGATACATCCGATGACTGATGCTGTCCAGATCAGCTACCTGTGTGTTCTTCGGGCCGTGGGTCGGAGCGCTGGGACACAGCCGGATCAGAAGACGAGGATCAGGCAGTTAGTCAGCAGTACCATCCTCATCTTCCTCGTCTGCTTCTCCCCCTACCATGTCTTCCTGTTAGTACGCACTTTGCTGGAGCGAGACTGCAACTTTATCGCAGGTACAGTTTCTTTTTTGCAAAGTAATCCAGTGACTAAGGATAAAAACGTATCTTAACTTATTTTTAACTAACTAACTAACTAACTAACTAACTAACTAACCAACTTTGGCTTGTATTCCTATTTTCCAGGAATATTTAACTACTACCATATGTCATTGTTGCTGACCAGCCTGAACTGTGTGGCCGACCCTGCTCTCTACTGCTTTGTAAGCGAAAATGCCCGCCGCGGCCTGGACAGAGCAGTATTCCAGCCTATTGCTAGGATACTATGCTGCTGCTGTCGGCGTGGCAACGCCAGCCCGGCCAACCCAGCTAACCCAGCCACCGATTCCCATGAGGTTGCCACCGACGAGAACAACGGCCATACGACAGTGGTGCTGCTCACCCACACAAGGACATTTAACAACTTCAAAACAGAGACTTCCAGCAAAAACACAATTTCAATCACGCACACTAACGAAAAATCTACTTTACCCTTAATTGTACAAAATAATGGACACTCTGACAAACGTGTGGATATTGATGGAAAAACCAGCTGTTTGATATCCATGGAAGAGCAGAGCCAAAAGACAAACTGAACCAAAGAGACTGAAAAGAACACCAGCTAAAACAATCCAAGGAGCTATCAGGAACCGTGTTTGTAGAAGCCGAAGAGCATGGGATTAAGAGGACAAGACTTTCTGTAAAAACTCAATCTAGCAGTGGCTCTACTGAGAGCCTGCTGCCCACCAAGCTGACATTATTACCCAATGACATTGGACTGAAAGCATTTTCTTCTTTCTCTGGAGTGATTTCACTGAGCTTTGATACAATAACTGCCCCTATGTGAGAGCTCAACATGAATCTGACTTCTACTTACCACTGTAAATGCCCTGTGTACATTTCTCTGCTTTGTAGACATGGTAGCAAATAGGAGGTGTAGTTTGAGATTGACAAAATGTCCTTATTCATTAGGAGGTCACACTTATTGACCTTTAGTTCATTTGGCATATTGTTACCAAACCCTTGGAGGACTTTTTCTTTATGTGACCACTTTCTAATAATGTACCCTTGAAAGGGGTAGTTGTTGGCTTTATTAATGGTTAATGAATAATGTTTTAATGCTTCAGTTATATATATTCAGTTATCATCAATTATAAGCAATCATTAAAAACAAAGCTTGGGTTGCCAGGAGTAACGTAGCCAGCAATCAGGAAGAAAAAAAAAATCCAACTATTACCATAACGTTACTTAAAACACACCATTTAATTTTAGTTGCATTACAGGCAAACAAACTAAATAAACAAAAAACAATAACCTCCATGTGCACGTGCAACCATGCATCAACATGACATATGTACAGATACACAGGCAAAAAACAGAGTCATGTCCAGCAGGCTGCTTCATCATACAGAGAAAAGTGGCTGCTGGTTCATTTGAAATAGCACCGGTTCTGGAGCTTTTTATATATACATATATATATATATATATATATGCCACGAATATGACATTAATCTACAACTAACTACCAACCTTCTACAGTATTTCAGCATAATGTAACTTCCATAGACTTAAGACTTTAGCATAGTAGCATTGATTTAGAAATCTTTAGCTTTAAAGCAATGGTGTGTAACTTTTGCTAAACAGCCAATGTGGCCCATAATTGACAAATAAACCGTAATTTCTTAATCAATTGACTCTCGTTTCCTTGTTGCTTGTTTTACAACTTTAACACTAACTTCAAGGTTTTTAATACCATACATTTGTTTTTAACAAGTGCTATATTGTTCAATATCTTTTTAAAGTGCATGTTATTTTAAAAGATGATACTATTTTGTAAGCAAATGGCTTCGGGTGACTTTACATTTCCATGTTGGTTTCAGTGAATGCAGATAGATGTCTGGTTCTAACGTTGGCGTGCATCTTTAAATAGAGATAATGAATATCAAGGGAAATAACCTCTAATCTTTACATATTGATTCAAGATTCAACTTCTTTATTATCATATGCACAACAGTTACAGAGAAGCAGCCCATTAAATATATATATATATATATATATATATAAAAATATGAATTAACTATGACTTTATGGTGGAAGACATAATTGTTACTATTATGGTCAAACCGTCAGTTGTTATGGAACTATAACATTATGGTCAAATCTTTATAAAACTTTGAAACTATACTAAAAAGTATTTTTTTAAGTTTTGTAGACAGTTAGTAGAGAGGGAATATTTCTATGCCAGAACATAGGTTAAAAGGTGTGTGTGTGTGTGTGTGTGTGTGTGTGTGTGTGTGTATGGTTTCAATCTGACCTCAGCCTTCCTTTTCTGACACTGGCAGTGTCAACAGTCGGAATACTTTCTTGAACTTCTGACGACTACAGAGTGTGATGCAGCTAAAGAGCCAGATATTAGGAAACATATTACTCCTGCATTAGCTTCTCTGACCTGGCTCCCTGTAAAATCCATTTATCAATTTAAAATCCTTCTCCTGACCTACAAAGCCATTAATGGTCAGGCTCCAGTTTATCTTAAGTATCTCATAGTACGTTATAAACCAACTAGAGCATTGCGCTCCCAGAGTGCAGGGTTACTTGTGGTTCCTAGAGTCTCTAAAAGTACAATGGGAGCCAGAGCCTTCAGCTATTAGCTTTTTCATACATGTTCACATTAAAATTTTTGTCATATGGATTGTCTATGTTGTAATTGTTATATATTGTTTATTTTTTATTATTAATTGGGTTTCTTTGGGGAGTTTTTCCTTAGCTGCTCCAAGGGTCTATGGACAGAGGGTGTCATATGTTGTACAAATTCTAAACCCCCCTGATGCAAAATTGTAATTTGTGATATTGGGCAATATAAATAAAACTAAATTTGATATTTTTCTCGGGACAAATAACACATATTATGTATGATTGAGTACAGTTACTGTAAGTTTTAAATTGAAGCTCTTTCCTTTCGAGGCAATCTGTTTTTTTTTTAACAGCTACAGTATACTGTCTCTTTACTTCAGGAATCAGGAGCAGAAATTGAAAATGATTGTGTAAAACAAAAGTGTTCTTTGAGTGTCATTGTATTTGTTTTTGTAATAGAATTCTTCCTCTGGAGACTGTTATATGTGTATGTTGTAAGTGTATTTGTGTCAACTCAAAGTGTGCAAATAGTTCAGAAAGAACTTTTTCTGTCATTTAGTGTTGTGTGTGTGTTAGTGTTAATCAGAGCCCTTGAAAATTGTGGAATGTGTGTGTATTGAGAGATCTGTGCGTGTTCGCTGTATGAGTGTTTGAATGTGCATATGCATGTGAGTATGTGCGTATTAATCTTGGCAGTATCAGCTGCCCCTGGCCGCTGCTACCGTACAACAGGAAATCACAGAAAACTTGGGTCGTGCTGGGGTCAAAGGTCACAGTTGAAAAGGAGATGAGAAGAACAAGAAGACAAAACAGAAGCAGAGAGAAGCAGAAACTGTGTTGAAAACTGACCTTGTTCTTGGCTTTACATCATAAAATATTTACTAGATTTACTTCTTCTTCTACTCTGTAAATTCCTAATCCATTAAAAAAAAACTGGGAGGGATGCAATTCTTATTTCCGGTGTGTTTGGAATAAACAGAATGAAAGATATGAAAATGACATATAACTAAATGTACGTAATATTATATTATATGTGAATAAATAAGAGATAACTATAACACCTTGCAAGTGCTAAAGAACAAAGTGAACAGTAGAGATGACACTGTGGGAAAATAATTTCTTGAATGGTTTTATTTTGTCCATTCAATATGTGAATGGACAAGTTAAATAATTACTGACAACCGTGTATTTCTGTAATAAAACATTTACTTTTAGTATACAAGATAACTCAGCCAGTTATAGCAGGGTAATAAACCTGGAATGCAGCTAATGGCTTGGGAAGAAGCAGGAGTGAAACCAGTATGCATTGATATATGACTCTGTGACTAGGAGAAGGTAAACAGGGTGATAATAACCAACTGTTCTGAAGCCAAAAGAAAAATGATGACGGAGCCCCAGCAGGCTCTATATTAGGAGGAATTAGAATTAGTATATAACTGATGATTTTTATTTTGTTCTTCAGTTGGTCTGCAGACCAACTCGGTGTGTCGTTACTCTGTATTGCATTATATAGCTTTATATCTCTCTCTTCTAGTGTTGATATATTTACTGTTTGTTTTTTGTACTCCTGTATAATGCCTGTCAGTCAGGCAGCAGGGCAAGGATACCAAAATTCGACCAAACTGCCGAAACTCTTGAAACTTAAATCCATAAAATCAATTTTAAACAGAAGAGGAGTTGTACATACAAACCAAATAAAAATTAACACCACCACTGCAAAAGTGCAACTAAATAGAAAAATTAAATGTGGACTCTTAAACATCAGGTCTTTGTCATCTAAAGCTGGATTAGTAAATGATTTAATATCAGATAATCAGATTGATTTATTTTGTCTTTCTGAAACCTGGATGAGACATGAAGAATATGTCAGTCTAAATCATATTAATACTTACATACATATATATATACATATGCATATATATAGACATACATATGTCTATATATATATAGACATATGTATATATATGTCTATATATATATATATACACATATGTATATATGTATATACATATATATACATATGTATACATATATACATACCGGTATATATATACATACACATATACATATACATATACATATACATATATATATATATATATATTGGCTCTCTCTATTAGTAAAAATAGCTATTCCATTTGACCAATATTAAGTCTTGATGCAGTAGGAGAATAAGACGCATAAGTTTGCTTTCGCCCTCTGTATTTTCTAGTCAGAGGCTCCACGCGGCTACAAGGGACCGGAGGCCACCTGTGTGTTACAGCTATAGCAGGACTGTTCTTAGCTGGGTTGGACACTGGTTTCTTTTAATGCTGAGACATTGTATTTCCTCCTGGGATAATTTATTTATTCTAAGAGACTTTTAACCTGTGTTTTTTTTTACTTGTTTTAGTTTATAATAAATTATTTTATTGTCAACGTTTTCTGTATGCTGTTTTGGGTCCACACAACCCCAAAGAAGGAATTATTGGATTATTTTTTTCTAAAGTCACACTCTACCCCCGTGACATTAAACCTGGTCATGCAGCTTGTTACATTTTTGACCTCCTAGAGACAGCAAAACTCCCTCCCTTGTGTTCTGCTCAACAATTTGAAAGTATGGTTATATTGTAACCTTTGTTTTCTGAGTGGAGACTCCATTACATATTCCATATGTACAGGGAATGACCCTATTGGTGTCAGGGTACGTGGATCATTCTTAAAAAACACCGGCATGCCTGGTCATGCCCTATGGTTTAGTAATAGTAAGTGATAGCTTGATCCGAAACCATCTCTGAGCGGCCTAGGACCTGGATGGATAGTCTCTTTACTCAGAGAACCAAGGTTACAATGGTTCCTTGTTTTTAAAAGCTGTGGAACGTTCTCAATCATTAACTGTCACACCCAGCACTTGCTCACCGAAGGAGGGAATAGCTGAAACATTCAGACGGTAAAACCATGAAAATATCAACTGAGGTGACCACGTGGCTGCTGCCGTAGTAGAAAGGAGAGGCTCCCCACCACAAGGCTGATGAGGGAGCACCATGAGTTGAGTGTGCCCGAAACCAGAGCGAGACAGGCACACCGGAAAACACGTATGGCCTCTGAATTGTGTCCACAACCCAGTGGGACAGCCTATTCTTTTGACAGGGGCCTGCCCACATAACTGGATTTTTGCAAGCAGATGAACATCTGATCAGTCTTACTGAGGGCCTAACTGAGGGCCTGAGTGCGCCCAAAGCAATCGGCCAGGGCCCTTACAGGCAGGACCATAGGCATGAATGCAGGGTTAGACGAAGGATTGGACCCGACTCATCTGGCAGAACCTGCAGCATACACTGTAAACCGACAGTTTTCAGAGTTCTTCTAGCGGAGGTTATGGCCAACAGGAACGCTGTTTTAAGGGAGAGCCATTCCAAATCAGCATCCCCAAGGGGCTAAAAGAAGGGATGCTGAAGAGCACAAAGGCTATGACCAAGTCCCATAGAGGGACTGAAGGTCTGGACCACTGAACTCTCAGCCTTTGGGCATCTCCGAGGTTATTATGTGTTTTGTCTGTATTCAGGAGAAACTTTTTTAAAAGCAGCCATGTGCAGGAAGTTAGCCGTCTGCATACTAATAACTGCATATATACCTGTGTTCAAAGTGACACTCTTGTTAAACACAAAATCAGAGACTATTACAGGGACAAAACATCTGTGCTGAAGATCCATAACAAAGCAGTTGTTCACACATCAGCTTCTAGTTACTGTCAATAACAATACAATGAATCATCTATACATTTACTAAATGTATTTGAAACATTAGTTCTTTAAAACATCAAAATAGTGTGAGATCTGAGAAAAGAGAAAAGTTAGCGGATTTTTCTTGAGTTTACCTTGCTTTGTCCTCGGTAGACTAGAAAGATGGCTGAAAGGTAACCAAGGCAGCATCTAAAACACACACACATCACTCCCTTCATTCTCTCTTTTTTTCTCTCTCACTTCCTTTACGCAATCTGAATAGACTAGGAAACAGAATTACACTCTGAGTGCCTCTGAGTCTGCACCTTGTCGGTCAGGACTTGTCTGAAAATGTTATTTTTATTTCTGCCATTGTGTTCTTGGCGCAAAGGCAACAATTATACTTTGCCACATGGCTATGCAATCAGACACAAAAAGGGCAAATTGCTCTCAGCTGTTGGGGGTTCTAGTATGAGCAAGTTTGGTAATTAATCAAAATGAATGATAATTAATTGTGAGAAAAACCTGTTCTCACCCAGATAAAATGACGGAAGGAGAAGGATGTTTGGTGAACAAAAAACAGTTTCATGCCGTTCCTGTAGCCTTTTCAGGCAAAAACAAAACACCACACAACTCATTGACAGCGTTTGCACAGGCAGTCTCTCTCTCTCTCCCTCCCTCTCAGACTGCTGTGTGTGTGTGTGTGTGTGTGTGTGTGTGTCCACGTCTCTCTTTGGATCCAGCCTACTGCAAGAGAACAGAACCATGATTAGATCATGTGACTGATTACCTAATTCTGTCCAGTTGTCTGATCTCCAGCTGAGATATTCCCATCTTTCCCCAGCAGCCTGCGCCCTAACCACACCCCATTTTGCATATTAATATTAATAAAACTATTAATATTAATAAATATGTAATAACTGGTACTACCATGAAGTAGGTAGAGTAGCTCAGCTTATTCATTATTATATTGAATATAATTATTATTATATTAATTAGTATGACTTAACTTACATTAAGTCACCTCAATGGGGCACCATCTTTGTAACAAAGTAAAACGACAAAATTACCATATCAATTGCTAGTAAAGGTTGAAGGATTTTGGAATTCTTGTATAGTAGAGGTTGGCATTAATCACTCGTGCAACTTTAAACAAACCAGCATGTATATTCAAAAAAACATTTGCTTATAAGATACTAAATGAAAAACACACAATATATACTTAGCAATCAAAAAGGAATATGTGCATATGTGTGTGGGTACGTGTGTGCCTCTGTGCGCTTGTTGGGGGCGTGCCAGAAAGAATGTGCCCTGGTCCTGCCTGACACCAGGAAGGCTTGACATCCCCCTGGATCCATCTTTTTTATATACCATCGTATCATG
>CALSBV010011352.1:4697-30263 GCA_943590825.1 Bovichtus diacanthus | reverse complement strand
CAGAACCAGCTGACCTGGGGGGATTCGGGGGTCAGGTCCTCTCAGCCGTCGCCAGTACACCCTGAAGTGGCGCACAAGCTGGGTCGGGTAGTCCCAGCGCAGAGTGGCGTTGAGGTGCAGGTAGGGGGAGGTGGACTCTGGAGAGGTGCCAGCACCACGCAGCCAAACCACGTCATAAATACAAAAGCCCTGAACGAGCTCAGGGGGAACCTGCAGACTGGTTCCATCCAAGATCTTATTGAGAGACAAGGGGGGACAAGAACAATGTCCATAGGAAAGGCTACATTTTGTGTAGAAAAATAAAGTGGTACTGAAAATTTGCAGTTGAGACATTTCAAATAGTTGAAGTGGCAGTCGAAATACAAATACTAAAGGAAGGTGAGATAGCTCTTAAAATGGAAGTGCTGAAGAAAGCTGAAGTGTCAATTTAAGGGTAAGTGCTGAGTAAAGTTGAAGTGTAATTTGAAATGCAAGCACTGAAAGGAGCTGACAGGCCAGTTAAAGTTAGTTGATAAAGAGAGCTGGAGGGATCAGCTGAAGTGGGCATCCTGTATCAGCGAATGTCAGTCGAAGTGTTGGCTGAAGTGTAAGCACACCGACTCACCAGGATTTCTCCAACTCTGCAGCTGAAAGGCGTTTCCTGCGGCTCCCCATCCCTCTGGATGATCAAACCAACGTCTCGAAGAGCACAGCCACGAAGCTCCAACTGCGAACATCTGCCCACAGTGACATGAAGGGAGAACAAAGATTTTAGAGTGGAATCCATTCACTTACTGTCGCTGTTATTCAGCTGTGAGGGGACCTTACCCGATGGTCCAACCATGTGGACTCAAGTTGCCACACAGCTGAGAGAACTGGCTCACCAACTGGAGCTCCTCATCCAGTACCTCAGAAGACACACTGGGAACTGCAGAAACACACTTAATGCTTAGCAATGTCCAGATACACAAACTGAGGAACCTTTACAACAATAAGCATCGGGGAGCTAGTAGAAAGGAAGAATGGATTCTGCAGAGTATCAAAAAAATCTGAGAAGATAATATCCCTGAGTGTGACATCCCTGAGGCTGAAAAGAGGTTGAATATTAAAAAAATTCAATGGACCTCATTCAAGAGCGTTTTATCCCAGACATTTCTTGCTGTTTTCAGTGAGTTTTCCTTGTACCCAGTCGGCAATTTGAGGGGGGTGGGGGGGTGCCATTCCCCTTGTTAGCAAAATGACTAAAATGCATGCCCTTCGTTAACCTGCCCACGAGTGTTCTAAGTTGAATTCAGCTAACATTTTTAATTGCAGAACTCTGTGTAACCCTCTTGTTTCAGCCTGTTGAGTACCACCTGTTCATGAGATGAATTATGATAAAATGGTTATAGCTGGGGGAGGATAAGCAGGTGTGGACACAGAATGGATTGTGAGAAACTCACCTTTGACATCCTGGACGTGCATGTGTGTGCAAAGACTGGCGTCGGTCGTCTTCAGCTCCAGGGAAATTTTGATCCCAGCCGATGACTTGTAGATGAGGGTCATCAGAGTCTTGGCTGCCAGGGGTACATGGAGGGAGAAGATCCTGATCCAGAACAGAGACTCGTGTTAGGGGAGGTAGGAGTGGAAAGATCCACTCCCCCGCCCCCCACAATAAAATAAGAAGAAACACACACACTTGGCACAAACTGGAGTCGTGTGTGTGGCGGGGATGAGTCCCTCCAGCAGCAGTGAGCAGCCTCCATTCCAGGCGTCCTCGGGGCAGCCGCGGCTGCTCAGCCAGCCCTGGCCCTCCAGCTGCGTACGGTAGTACAAGGGCTGGATCTCCTGGGCAGTCAGGTTGAACCAGCTCCTGTTGGTCTCATGCTGCACACACAGACAGACAGACAGACAGACAGACAGACAGACAGACAGACAGACAGACAGACACACAGACACACAGACAGACAGACAGACACACACAGACACACAGACAGACACACACACACACAGACACACAGACACACAGACACACAGACACACACAAAGCCTGCAGTAATCAGGCAAGGACACAAAACTCAACAAACAACTTCCGACATATCCAGCAGCTAATAACTGGCTTTGTAGACTAGAAATAAAATGTTAGAAATCAACTCTCAATTACAGATGTGAGGACTAGTGTGATGTATCTGGCAGGTTGCCACTATTAAAGATTACTTTTGGACCGCGAATCGTGGCTGCACCTGTTGCCCTGGTCCTGCCTGACACCAGGAAGCCTTGACATCCCCCTGGATCCATCTTTTTTTTATATATACCATCGTATCATGTTTTCTGTCGCATAGATTGTCCATGTTGTATTTTTAACTATGCTGTTTGTTCTGTACACACGTCACCTATTGCACGTCTGTCCGTCCTGGGAGAGGGATCCCTCCTCAGTTGCTCTCCCTGAGGTTTATCCATATTTCCCCCACTAATTGTGGGGTATCTTTTAGGGAGTTTTTCCTTGTGCGATGTGAGGGTCTAAGGACAGAGGGTGTCGTACCTTGTACAGGCTGTAAAGCCCACTGAGACAAATGTATAATTTGTGATATTGGGCTATATAAATAAACTTGATTTGATGTACTACACACACACACCCGCTCCCATGACCACATCACCCCCATCCTGCAGAACCTCCACTGGCTCCCCGTCCCCCAACGCATCCATTTTTAAAAATCCTCCTCCTCACCCACAAAGCCCTCCACAACCAGCCCCCCCCCTACCTCACCCACCTGCTCCACACTCCCTCCCGCACCCTCCGTTCCTCCGACGCGACCTCCTGTCCCAACCACAAAGGACCAAGCACCGGCCCCGGGGTGACAGAGGGCGTCTCCATCGCTGCCCCCTCCCTCTGGAACTCATCCGTGACTTTACCGATCTCTCCATGTCCAAATCTCAAATCAAAACTCACCTTTTCAGATCTGCTTTTAATGTATAATCATTTATATGTATTTTTAAATGTTATCTTGTTTTATAATGTATTTATCAATAATATGTATCTGTAAAGCGTCCTTGAGTACCTTTTAAAAGCGCTCGATGAATAAAATGTATAAATATTATTATCATGTGATCAACTCTGCTATGCCTTATTTTGTCTTTTTTATGTACTAAAACTATTTATATAAATAGTGTTTAATTATCATTTAACATAATATATTTAATATTTATAGTTGATTTACGCTGTGATACTTCATTTACGGCCCGCGGCCATAACAGGGTGCTGGGTAGTATTAATAAATAATAAATTAATTCACAATTGGATATTTCTTTGTGCTTCTAACGTAAATAAGGCTCCAGAGTGCATTAACAAAAAACATCAAAATAGACTTAAAAGGGGGAGGACCCACCCGACAACGGTCCGGGCTCAGCCATAATTGTGATTAACTTGCCCCTGGCCTCCTGTCATTCATTTTGCAAAAGTTGAGCATCCCTTGGATTAATACCATTATATAAACTGTTTTGTACTGAGGAACTATTTCAAAAGGCCACAGCGCGTGCCTCTGGGTACCTGTCCTCTCCAGTAGATAACCTTCCCAAAGCCCTGGCAGAAGGAAGAGATGAAGGGGAGCTGTGAGGCTGGCCGATGGATGTACAGGTAGTCTGACAGAAGATCCCAGAACCTGCACACAGCACAGGGCAGGCCTTCAAAACATCTTTCCTAACCAAGATGCACCGACGGCTTTTTCTTCTGCTTCACACCGTTTATTCACGTCAGTGTTATTACTGCGTTGATCATACCTGTCCTGATTCTTGCGGAATTGGGTCTTATCATTGTGAGTCTCGTACACCCAGCCTGGAGCAAAGATGGCTGCAGAGAAGTTGTGCTTACGAATGATTTCCAGTGCCTTTAGACCAAACCAAAACAAGAAGGTGCATACTGTCAATGATCTGATAGTGATCAACGCTTCTTCACCCGCAGACACACGTGTTCCACAGTTGTGTACCTTATTTGTTTCAAACATTCCTCCCACCACCTTGCCTCGAGCGAACACGTCAACCCCGATGAAGACGTCAGCCTGGCGCCCTTGGAGCCCACTGTAGCCACTCATCCACTCCAGGTTCTGCTCCGTCCAGTTGTAGTTTGTGAAGAAACCATCACAAGCATCAAAAAACACCCTGAGATTGAGATAAAGTGTTGGGTAGTTATTAATGAATCTTCTCGTCTAAATGGACATAAAAAAAACAATTTGTTTGTATTGAGTCCAGTTACTAATTGTAATTTCCCTACCTGTTGGACTGGTTCAGTTCATTTTGCCACAGTAGCCCTCCGTTGTGGATGACACTGTCGTACCACAGCAGCAGGCTGCCGGACACTCGCTCGTGCATCTGCTCGGTCAGATAGCGCAGGAACAAAGGAGTGTTCTTCACCGCAACCTCCTGCACACACAGGACATCACACGCTTCAGTCTGAGGCATTGAGGACGAGGACTCTCCAAAATGTTCAACATCTTAGGGTAGCGTGTTTAGTACAGGCGAGGCTGATGGGAGTGTCTTTGGTTCATGACTGAATATCTGCAGAACTAAAGCATTGGACAAGTAATAAAGGCCAATTCAATTCAATTTGGTCGATTGCATTTACGAAATTATCTTGCTGAACAAAATGTGTAAGTATCGTAGACGTTTGTTTGCCACAGAGCTTTTTTTCTACACAACTTAAAATCCAATGGAAAAATCCCATTGGCTTTTTGTCGAGGCTTTTTAACTTCCAGGTTGGCCTACAGACATACGTCATCCCTGCACCACTCTATGGTGTTGAACTCCTGGCAAACAACGCAACGACAAAGTCACTAACTGGAATGGAGTGTGGATCGTGAAACGCGCATGCGTGGAACGCCAGACCATCATGGACTCTCAATTGTATTATAGATGGAACTGCGTGCATAAGGCGATATATGCGAACACAGAAAGTAAGTACAAGCCTTAAGAATGTTGACCTAGTCCTGTCCTGAATGTCTGTGTTCAACATTTCATGGCAATCCATCCAACAATAAGACATTTCATAAATACGCATCACCAAAGTCAGTAGAATTCATCATCTAGGAACCAGAAATGTACGAAATCTTCTGCTAAACCATCAAATAGATGTTGACATATTTCACAGGAATTTCACAGTTTTGAAATTGCTGCTGCTACTGCTGGTGGCGCTGAAGGGATCACACAATCTTCCATCCTCGGCGGACCATGAATATTTGTAAAAAGAAGTCAATGAGGATGGGCTGGGATCTGCATAACTGTTGTCTGATTATAATTTGATGGCAATATTACGTAATTTTATTCAAACTGCATTGGTTCTCTGTAATATAACAGAAAGTACAAATGCAGAGATTAGATTTACAAAGTCAAAACCATAACGGAGTATCTCATTGTATGACTTAATGATGTCTAAGCATAGGAGTGTTAGTATTGTGGTGGCCAGCATAAAAGTCTGACTCACACTGAGGGAGTTCTCGATGTTAATGAGCCAGCCGTCAAAGCCGTAACAGTGGCTGATCTGGACTAGTTTATCAGCCGCTGCCCGGTACGACTCCTCGTCTTTCAGGAAGGCCTCGCACACTGCGGCTCCATCAGTCCACTCTGTGATAAAAGTCCCTGAGAGCAGAAGATTTTAGACATGTCAGGAAGCCTGGTTGTTGTCCATCGATCTATGTTTCAAATTGTAATACCCCATATCTAAAATATAAAACAAATTACTTTACTTTCACTCACCAAGAACAACGACCCCATGTTTATGTGCAGCATTGGTCCACACAGCAGGAGGAATAGTCACCAGGTTGTGTGTGAAGTAGTTGAAAATATCAATGTACTGCCAGTGGTAGAAGGCATATGGAGCCTCTGCATTTGTCCCCTGGGCAAAGCTAAACAACAGGGGAGAGCATGACGTAGCATTATGCTACATGGATGGGACTGCAGGTACAAGAGAAACTTAACGGCAGAAAGACAGTTATCTACGTGAGGAATTGTGTTCTTATTCTTACTTTACTTATTTTATATTTGCCTTTTTATCTGCACTGTCCCTCTGCTGTTGTAGCGCTTTCAATTTCCCCGCTGTGGGACGAATAAAGGATTTCTGATTCTGATTCTATTTCTGATTCTGAATGAATTATTGAAACCAAACTATAGAAATCTTAAAAGCAGAATCAGGTAAACAAATAAGACTCCATCTGTGAAATGAAAGCCTGCACCAGAAAGGGCTTCAACGCCCCGTTCCTAATTGCTACTGCAGGACTCACAGTAAGCATTGCTGATTGTATTTTATGGTGCGTTCCATTTGTACTGGGAAGTCAAGAAATCGGAGCAGCTGTGTGTCAATAAAACCTGTTGTTTCCACACTCAACATGCTCTCCTTCCATCATTTTATCCAGGGCGAGAGCAGGACTGTCTCACAATCATCCATACCGGTCATCCAAGTAGCCGCCCATCATGTCATGAGACACCAAGGTCCGACGTGGACATGTGGCAAGAGGAGGCTCCCGAGGTGCCCGGGGGACGACCGCCACATTGAAGGGGTTTGCCTCGCTCCGTTTCCACGACAATAGCTCCGCCAGAGTTTGAAGACCCCAGCTGATTGGTTCGGTGGTGTCAGCGTCGTAATGTTTGGCTGAGAGGGAGAGGAAATGAGACGTCATGTGGAAAAGTGTGGTTTGATCTCACAGCTGAACTAGTGCCAACAAAAAGGCAGCTCACCTGGTAGTGCTGAGGGCACATACGTGATGACTTCATGGACACTGCTTGAATCCATTGGTTGATCCAAACAAGACTCCAACCTGGTGAAAGTACAAGGAGAGACTTGTGCGTTTGGTGGAACCCTACCATGGTAGCCTGTTCATCTATGACAGAGGAAGGCCCTGCACCATTTACCTCAAACTACTCACTCGTCTGCCATTTACCCTCGAAATGTCCACTGGACTTTTAATTTACTCTGAAATAAAGTCAGGTACACAACACTCATTTGTTTTTATGACAGAGGCAGTCCATTGGTTTTTACACAACTTCAGTTCACTCATCCCGCAGAGTACTCAGTGATCATGATGATCATTGATGATGATTTTGTCTGAGAAAATAACCACGTTGGTGTTATGAGGATGTGATCAGGGTAATTTAGCAGCAAGCAAGTATGAAAAGTAAAAGTAGTAATTGTGCAGTCAAATGTTCCCCATCAGTTACTATTATGTTTTTGGGTTGATGCATCATATCCTATACGATCATCATGTTTGTCCCATAAGAACAATGTATTGCTAAAGTCAACTTTTCAGAAAATCAGCCCTGTTTTCAGCTTTGTGAAGATGCAGTTCCCAGCTGATCCAAGAGGCTTTTTAAAGAGTTTGTTTAGAATTTTCTCAACACAGGAAAGGAACTCCTCGTCCTTCAGTTCATCACAAACATTGACAATCAATACTTCTGGAGATGCGTGGTTTTCGCTGGAAAGGAAGGCAATGAAAGACTGTAATCTGAAAAGTAACTAAAGCCGTCAGATATTTATCTGACAGCTTTAGTTACTTTTCAGATGTAGTGGAGTAGAAGTTTAAAGTAGAAGAAAATGGAAATATTCAAGTAAAGTACAAATACCTCAAAACTGTGCTTGTACTCGAGTAAAACGTACTTAGTTACTTTCCAACCCTGCTGTTGAACTTCTTTGAAGAGAACATGATGATTGGCAGCTTTAACCTGGCCACACTGGTAATAATGATTAAAACAGTAAGCAACAGAAGCTCTTTAGAGCAATGAGCAGTAAGTGTACTCACTAACTAGCTGACGAGGACTCAACTTAATATTTACTGAACTTTCAGTGAGTGACAACATGCTGACTGTGACACAGTTAACGCTTACCGGCCCCAGGGGGGAAGCTTGTCTCTATCCAGAGCCATTTCATCTCACGAGATGAAGAAGTTACTGTGCGAGGAAGGAGGAAACACAAGTGTATCATGTCCTGTCAGCGACAACGGCAAAACACTTCCGATCCCAACCCTTCACAATAAAAGCTGTAGTCTGTAGTTCTATAAAATTATATGACAGAAAGAAAAAAAACAACTAAAGTAGCATGTCAGGTACGTTACAGATTACTACAGATACGGATTACTTTATGTAAAATGCTACTATAACGTATTGTGTTCCCTTTTAAAGAAACTGCTCGGGATGAAGTTGGCTTTTTACCAGCACTGTAACAATTATTTTATATATGTATCAATTATACATTTCTTTATTATATATGTTATTATTATTTTTAGAGGAATCCGTGCAGTGGATTGTCCATGACAGGATGGACTGAGGACAGCTGGACAAAGGAACCAGTCTTTTGTTGTTGTGCAGGACCAGACACTTTTACTTGGAGAGATTGATCCCTACCAGGAAACCAGAGGAACAACAACCAATGGACTGAGAGAGGAAGGTAAAGATGGCGGCCGAAAGTAATACTTCCGCGCATGGGCAGTAGTGTTGTATGGGTGATATGTATGATACTCGCATAACACCGACATTTTATAATGTAAAGTTTAGGAATAATACTTCATAAAAAAAATTTTTTTTAAAAGTAATCTGTATGTCGTTTCTTAAAAACTATTCCTATATTTGCTGCATATGTAAACGAGATAATACTAAACAAAAAACAATTATAAAACGCCGTAGAGGTTTAAATAATCCAGACCGTCCAATGAGGTGAGGTTTATATGTTGCATCTAGAATAATATAATAGAAAAACACATGGTAGCCTACAACACAAGGCTGAAATAGAGCTGATTTATAATAGTTTGATATCTGAACAAATCTGATTCAAATGTATTATTTTGAAGAGACTGTAATAAAACAGATTGAATGAATAGATTCAATCAATCAAAGAGGGCACTGCAGTGGAGTGAAGCTGTTACTGACCCTGGGGTCTGTTGGCAGCTCTGTGCTGAGAGGCTCTCTGGCAGTGTCCTCCCTCAGTCAGCAGCAGCAGGGAAGTGATGTCAGACAAACAGACAGACAGCTCCAGCAGATCACTGACAGAGACAGACAGGATCCATCGGAACCCTCTCGAAATCCACCTTCATCCGTGGTGGATTAACGCGTATTCATCTCAAAACCTGCGAAAGCATAACGTTCACACTTCAACCTTTCTGTCGAGCTGCGTATTAGCACAATATGAGCTTAGTAGGATTTTAAAACAAGAGGCGAAAGATTGTGAGAGCTGGCCGACTCCATCCGGAGGAGACAGTATACAGAACAGAAGACACAGGTCACCGTCTCTGGGAGAGGTTTAATGTGTCGGTTGTTAAACAGGCTCGGGCTGTAAACCGGAACATTTGGGATTTTTGGGAGCGAGTGAACGGCTTGCTAGCTGAGCCGAGCTGATCATGGAGCTGAGAGTGGGCAACAGATACAGACTGGGCAGGAAGATTGGAAGTGGATCATTTGGGGACATCTACCTGGGTAAGCTATTGTAAAATAAACCTGCTGTCCTTGTCTTTGTTTCCAGTTGGAGCTCAGCCTGCTACATAAAGCTCCAGCTGTCTGTCCGTCTTCTGGTTTCCTGAAAAACGAGCTGACAGTCGATCAGCTGTTTACTGTTTAGTGTTAGCACCATTAGCTGCTAAGCTAGCAGTAACAATACGTCTGTTACCTTGTAATAAGTCGCCGTAAATTCCATGTGCTCGACTTGGAGATGACTTTGCCTGTCATAATGTCAAATGAATATCTTAATGAACCGTGTTAACGACGAGAATGGAAACTACCGGCTGCTGTGTATCGGTTAACGTTAGTGGGTTAACTTGAGTCGGCTGGCAGCAGTCCGCGAACATAGCAGCTGAGCAGGCCACAGGCTGTACTGTGAAGTCCCTGAACGTAACATCTCTAAACACAACAGGCTGCTTCACTGTCCTCCTCTGGTCCCAATAACAGACATTCATCAGACAATAATCCAAACACAAACAGTTAATTCACTTACATTTCCCAATCATTGGACCTCTCTATGAAAGTAACCCAGATATCAAACGTGTGAGTGTGTAATTGTATTTACTGTAGGCCTAGTGAGTGTCAGCTGACATGAAACTGGTTTCTAAACCCTGCTTCTTGTTTAGTGCCTGAGGGGACATGTTCCCATATTACTGAGTTTCATCTACAAAGGGCCCAGCGCGGGTGGTTTTTGTAAGAACTGATTTGATGTGTAAATGTTGATTACCATCAGCTCTACTGGCTAAAGATTATTCACTACAGGAGCAGAGACCATTCAGATTGTTAGCAACGATGCTGTTATTAGGACGGATGTGGGACGTTCATCTTTACTGAGCTCTGTGCATTTGAGGGACAAATGTTGGGAAAACATAGATGATGGGAATCATTCAAATAAAAATTCTTCAGCAATCGTATTTAGAATATGCACAGAATGTATTAAACACCAGGGGACACCTTATTGTAATGCATCCTATGGTGGCCATATTGGAGGTCCATCATCTGAACAAGAATAGAGGAGACGTTATTAATTCATGAAGCGTTTTTGCTGGCTGTGGACTGATCACTTCATCACTGACATCAACCTGTCTGACGCACAATATGACTAGATTATGATACAACGTGATATCACTGATCATTGGTATGATTGTATTCAGAAATGAAGCAATATACAGGCAATGTGCATTTCTGCTATTGAATGAGGAAGACATTTGGAGACGTTCTGTTTAGTTGCTCTTGATAAGTGATTTAAAAATATCTCCTAAAATGCTCCTGAAAACTCACAGACTCTGTTTAGTCATGATGGACATGAGACTATTATTTTCAGTATTGGTGAATCAGTCGATGTCTTCTATTAATTGTTAAATCCATAAAATGTTGGGGAAATAAAGTGAAAATGCCAGCTCACTATGATATGAAACAGAAAAGCCGAAAGTCCTTACTAACTAAATAAAAACTAAAAATGAATTGAACAATGTTTAGATTAATAAAATACTGTAGTAAGAGATTAACATGTTCTATAAAAGACTGCTGTATAGTCAGTATCATTATCTTTTGAGTGCAGGTTGGTCCTGCTTTGTTTTCTACCTTTACTATTTGTCAAAGGACTACGCTGTTAGTTTTGTTTTTGTCAGATTAGATGATTAAGGGCTTAAACAAGAGATATACTCATCAAATATCTTAATTTTGCTGTGTGAACTGTTGTGTATTACCCCCCTGATGGTTAATAATTTACATTTATAAAATTCAAAGGTTTTATGATGTCACTACGCCGAGGTGGTCTGTATTTCAGGTAAGGGGATTCACCACTCGAGCAAGTTTCAAGAGTCTGCCAACTCATTTTTAAACACGCAGACATAAATAGAAACAAAGTTCTACCTGCAATAGTCCGAAAAATGAATCCAAAAACCTCAAACTTTACAGGATGCCTTTGAAAATGGTCAGAAAAAAATGTAAAGCACACCTGATTAGTTGTTTATCACCTCTTACGTTTACCTCGTAAGACTTTGTCTCGCATACATTAGAGCTTAATTAGGATATATTAAAACTAAGCTGCTGGCTTTAGTCCTCTATAAAAGGTTGTTCACATTGTTGTTTGCAGTCTTGCTGGTTGATCTCAGCTTCACTCTTACCATGTTTTTTGCCTTAAGGGAACACTGACATTTTGGGAAATACACAATAATGAATCTAAAAATACTTAAATACATGTTGTTACACAAGCAATGTTGGTGTAAAACCGCTGCTTGAACACATCCCAAACATCGCTCGTATGGTTCTGTGGGGAAGACGAGCTGGCCCTCTGAGTATTCCTTTTAACTCGATGTTTCAGACCATGTACTTCAACATGCACTCTTTTTATTAGCATTTGCATACTATTTTTTTGTTAGGAAGGTAAACGGGTCAGAATTCCCTCTCTAATATCTATTTTATATTGCTGTGGAAACTTCTCCATCTCACAACTGGATTTAATCAAGTTTCTCACCAAAAACTGCATTTTACATTCGAACGCATCATAACGTTATAATTGACTTTTGCCTAATACGCACCTTTTAACGCACCATATTGCGAGTCAATAGCGCCTCCGTTACCTGGTGCTTACGGCTTTTTGACATTGACTTTGTTACGAAGTATCGGTTCTCGTGACATCCTCTACTCCATTGACATGTACTGATGAAAGACATTTTAAATAAAGGAGAAATAATTAAAGTAATTGAAAATATGTGCAAAAAAAATTAATTGAAAATAAAAGTTTGACAGTGTGCTGTATGACCTGTCAATACCTGATTCTAAGATGTGTCCCTATTCCACAGTCATGCTCTCATACAGAGTGTGTCTGCCGGTGTGTGAGCAGCCTGCTGTGCCGGTGTGGCTTGGCTGGGTGCTGGACTCTGCTTGGATCGGTGCGAGGGGCTGTTTGTTGTTGGCTGAAGGAGGTCAGCTGTTGGAATACTCTCTCTGCTCTGACTGGGCGTACATGTGACAATATGTTGAATATTCTGAACTGTTAGAATAGTTTTATCTCAAGAGAGGGTTGTCATGACCCAACTAAAGCTCGCTAAGTGACACATTATATCTTGTTTATCTGTGGCCAGATTGTGGTTTTATGGGGAAATGTGCCAAACTATTTACTGGTTGGATGCAGTCTCTTCCTTCGCTGGGTCATCTGCAGAAGTTGAACCTAGCGCAGTGTTTTCCGAAGTGTTTTGAGCCTTCAGCTGACAGCAGTGCTGGCCAATCGAGTACATGCAAGAGTATCCTGCTGGTGGATAACGTTTGTACTGTTAATCTTGCTATTATCAAGACTGAGAATAATTGTCACTGTGAGAAACTTTGCAGAGTTGTGAAATTGGGTCTTGCAGCGTCACTGTTGTGCTGTCTGTTGAGGCTTCAAACTCTTGGATCTATGACTCAAACTGGACTTCATCGATCCACTCATAGGGCTGAGCAATTAAGCGAATCCATACCGTGTCTTGTTTCTCCACCGCTGGGTGAAGGAAAGGATGTTGACCCCAAAGGGAGCATGAACTTCAGCCCTGGAGACAAAATAATGTCCCCTGTGCCGTGGAGACAAAATAATGTCCCCTGTGCTGACTGGAAGCTGAAGCGAGAAGAGTTCACATTCTAACCTTGAGTTATCGCAATTTTTATTTTATTTTTAGAGTGGCAGAGTCAGTGTGCACTTTGTTTTGTGTGATTTGTAACGGTCACTAACTGGAGAATAGTAAGACTCCTATTTATTTGTCATATGTTCACACCAGGCCAGTTGTCCTGCAGTGCATTGTTGTTCATTTTTCAGATTTTATTCAGGTTAAGTCATGATGGTTATATCACATGTTCATAAGGCCTGAAGTTACATGTTATAATATTCTATTGTGATTTGAAGATTTTTTACAATCCAATAGTTAAATAAAATCGTTTGGATTTTAACGATTCCGGTTCTTCTCGGTTCTTAATTTCGATTCTTTGAGGGGTTAAAACGGATCACTTGCTTATTTCACAGAAAACAAACATATTTATGAAAACCTTTACACAAATGTATATTTATATTCACAATTCACTTCGTAAGGTTTATGGAACCTGTAAATTAAAGACATACAGTTTAGTTTGGTTGCTGTAATATGAATTACTGTTAAATATAAATTCAATAACGATCTGTTTATTCTTTTTTTCATTCTCAAGTTATTTCTGATTTGGTGCAATTTCAGACATTACAATTTCTTCATGAGATAACTATATAATAATGAAATAAGGCGTGGAATAGATGTTGTGTATACAGAATAAACAAACAACCTAATAAAATGTGTTGGTGTGGCACCTGAAGGAACAGTAACAGCAACAACGGAGCTTTTTTTAAAAGGAAAACTGCAGTGACACAGCACTGCTTCAGCTTCGGACCTGTTTGGCGAGGACTTGTGTAACAGATGATTATGGAGGTAAACTGAAAGCAGTGTATGCTAAAAGGGATGGGTTCACTTATGTAAGCAAAGCTAACAACATTAACAGAGAAGTTGAGACCTGCTCAGACCTGATACTTCTGCTCCCTCAGTTAGTGACTCACTGCTTTTCTGCTCTTCTGCTTTGGAAGCTTTGCGGTTTGATTGTGTAAAAAGTTATGGCCTTCATATGCTTGTGTTGACGTCATCTCAGACAACTGCTTCTCAGGAACTCTGGAGTTGAGAAATCTGTTTTTACTTGCATTTTGCGAAGCACAGGCCCCATTTTCCCCTTAGTTTGTGTACGTTTCAGAGTTTGTGACGTCCCGGATCTATGAATACATGATCGTACAGTAACAGGCTGAGTGGTGACGTGTGTCCTTGTCCTGAAGCACAGGCTGCACAGCTCCCAGAAGAGGATTAGCTGCTTACACTCCAAACGTTGACATTCTCTGTGCAACCTGTTGCATCTGCTAGCTCCCACTAGAGGTGTTCACGGCAGTGTTTCCCATTAATTACCTAGACTGTGGTGGTCAACCGTAGTCTAATTTCCTCCATGGTCACTGCGCCGCGATGCAGTGCGACCGGCACTAGGTCAGCTTTTCAGGCCTGGCCGCCTGGGGTGAAGTGGCTCGCATGCCTGGCCGTCAGCTCTATAGCACCCCTCGCCTGGACAACACCGCTTCCCAGGGCCGTGGACTCAGTGCACCGTAACTTCTTGCGGGGAGGAATGGAGCTTTCAGCACGACCGCCAACTGTTGGCGGAATATCATTGTGTCGGGTCTGCAGCAAGGTCTTGTAACCCGGAAAACCATGCATTTAACTTTTAAGATGTACAAAATATTATTCCAGGGGACCCCCATAGTCTCTCAAAATCATGTGGGAAACATGGCACAGGTCCAAAAATGTGTGCCCAAACCCAAAAAGACCTAGCGTTGTACGATTTGTCTTGTCTTATTATTTGAAAGCTGGGACTCAATCGGCACCAATTTAACAGCTGATTGCTATTAACAAGTGAATATTCATTTACAAGTTGTCTAAACACAACTTTTTGTCTTTCCTAATGTAACGTCTTCTCCTCTGTGCCTGGCCATCAGAGCGAGGCTTCTGTGAATTACGGCAGTATTCAAATTATTAACAAAGTTAGTATTCTTCGAGGCTGTGACGCACCAAGCCGACAGTCAGTTTTCACTCCCTAGTTTTCGCGCTGTGTCCCTGACTTTGGCACTAGTCAGCGACTTAAATATATATTTTTTAAATTTAAAACAGACGTGAGGAAAAAACTGTATGCAGTTCCTGAAGTGGAAGACGATCAAAAAAGGACGCCTTTCAAAAATATTCCTAGTTGTCCATGTAAAAAACAAATTGATGCATACTTTCCCTTTTTTGCCATCCACTGTGTATCCAGTTTTTTTCTCCATATATTGCTAATAATATTCATGTCCCACTTCTCTCACGTGTGAAGAAACAATCCCTGATGCTATAAAGGTGAATGGAATTTGTGTTGTACTGACCCATAAAGTAACTACCTAGATTAAAGTGGATTTGCTTAGCCAGCCAGAGGCAGATCAATGCCATTCATTTGTTTTTCCTGCATCATTGCAGCACCCTCTTACATGCTGTACTGCCGCACACGCACAGGCTTTTCCTCAGCATTAATTTAACACTTCTTGTGTATTAATTCTACAACATATCAGCTTTAAAGTGAGGCATGGCCCTAATTGTGTGCCCTGCCCAGATGACATCATACGGAGAAATCAATGATGTGCCATTGGTGGTGCTGTTAGCCATATAAGGGGTAATGTAACCTGGTGTCCAGTTACACTGTTTCTGTGGAGGGAACTGGACCACATAACCATAATTGGGAAGAAAGCAGCTGGAGCACTGGTTTGTTTTAGATTTATTTCATTTATTTTATTTGGTTTGTCAGCTCACACAGAGCAGCAGAGAGTGGTCTCATAGGCAGAGCCTCTTGTCTGTCGAAATTGTAATTATAGCTTTTGGCTTTCCATGCAAGTAGATCCATGAAAGACGATCAGGATACATACAGTGCTCACTGTTGGCTGGCCTGCTGTGTGTACTCAAGCAGGCCTTCTCCACCTGAGTCCCCAACTACACTGACCAATCTGTGGACAAGGCACACTATTTCTTATCTTCATATCTACTTTAGTTTGATGGACTTGGATAAACGTGATGCAAAGACATGATACACACTGGACTTTGACCCGACGGCAATACTTCTTTGACTTGTCCATACTCGGTGCTGCAGATTACTGTTGCATCAGATACATCGACGTCCGAGTGAATGTCTAGTAAACATCCTACACTCTTGAATCAACATGGTGATGATGATGTTTCCATGCAGCTCACCTCTCTCTGTCTCTCTCTGTCTAGGTACTGATATCTCCGTTGGAGATGAGGTAGCCATCAAATTGGAATGTGTGAAGACCAAACACCCACAGCTCCACATAGAGAGCAAAATCTACAAGATGATGCAGGGTGGAGGTACAGTTCACTATAATTCACTATGCATACACACACACACACACTCTGCCTGATATGAAATGACCTATATGTTACTTTGCTGGTTGATGAATTCACTGTGGTCTTGTTAGTGTTTTCTGTCTTCATAGCAAACGTCTACTTGACTGCATGTAGAAGAGACATTCTGTCTCCGTCAGCACTGTATGCACACATGCGTCTGTATTTCTGTCTAGCAGGGCATGGTGGCAGACGCAGACCCCAAATGTATATAAATAGAGTGTGTGTGTGTGTGTGTGTGTGTGTGTGTGTGTGTGTGTGTGTGTGTCAGCATTTTGTTGCTGTCTGCCTATAGAAGGAAATGCCAGATGGTCTTTCTACCTTGGCAAGGTCAGCCAGCTACTACTAAAGCAGCTGGCCTCTGCCTTTACACTGCTCCTCTGTGTGTGTGCTCTATATTAGTATTACACCGGGCACCAACCAAATAATTTCAATGCAGCGATGCACATGGGTGAGAACAAATGAAAAAACATTTGAAAAAAATTTAACTACATTAACTTTTTGAGGAAGCGGTTGGTCCTCTGTGCGCTCCTAGAACTGCTTCAGTGCTCCTTGGCTCTTGGCTTTAGTTTATTTGATAAACACTGACCGTTAGTGAGGGTACCTACTGTTTTCATTTGCCATTTCAGTGGATTCCGTCTTCGGTTTAGGGTTGAACGATATTTTTGGCAAACAAATTTGATCAAATTCTGATGAATTGTTCAGCCCCTACTTCTGTTCCTTCATGGTTATACAGAAACATACCAGCCACAGATTATAATTACTCCCAACTTTGAAGATATTCAAGGTACTAAAAAAAAAACTTAAAAACTTTAATGTCTTTGGTAACGTCAGAAACCGTTTGCACCACAGTACTGAATACATAAGCTCTAAATATTCCCCCCATTTCCCTCTTTCCTGCTCCCTCTTCTCCTTAGTGGGTATCCCAACGATAAAGTGGTGCGGGGCAGAGGGGGACTACAACGTGATGGTGATGGAGCTGCTGGGGCCCAGTCTGGAGGATCTGTTCAACTTCTGCTCTCGGAAGTTCAGCCTCAAGACAGTCCTGCTGCTGGCTGACCAGATGGTGAGAGAAAAGAAGAACTGTGGGGGGGTGGGGGGTAAATGCTGTTAACATTGCCCAACATGAAATATTCTTTGCTAGAGCTTGTTGGAAGTTTCTCGCTGGCACTCGTTTCTGACTGCATCCAGCCATGTTTCCAGGCTGACATCAGGTCCTGTCCTGCTTCTCCCTCTAGATCAGCCGCATTGAGTACATCCACTCCAAGAACTTCATCCACAGAGACGTGAAGCCAGACAACTTTCTCATGGGGCTGGGCAAGAAGGGCAACCTGGTCTACATCATCGACTTCGGCCTGGCCAAGAAGTACCGCGACGCTCGCACACACCAGCACATCCCCTACCGTGAGAACAAGAACCTGACCGGGACCGCCCGCTACGCCTCCATAAACACCCACCTGGGCATCGGTAAGAGCAGTCAGCGTCCACTAAACCCAAAACACCGCCTTGTGACCCCTCCAGGCTGCTGATATGACTCTGTCCTCTGTGTCTACAGAACAGTCCAGACGAGACGACCTGGAGTCGCTGGGCTACGTCCTCATGTACTTCAACCTGGGCTCTCTGCCCTGGCAGGGCCTCAAAGCTGCCACCAAGAGGCAGAAGTACGAACGCATCAGTGAGAAGAAAATGTCCACGCCCATTGAGGTCCTCTGCAAAGGCTACCCATGTATGTTCAGCTCTTTTATTACTTGTTAAGATTCAGCGTTCCCGGTAGCTCACCTGGTGGAGCGTGCGCCCCGTGTGCTGGGGCTGGGTTCATGCTGCGTCCCCTTGCTACATGTCACCCCCCGCCCCACCCCTCCCCATTTCCTGTCTGCAGCTGTCCTAACGAAAAGAGGCAAAAAAATAATAATCTTGGGTAAAAAAAGAAGAATGTTAAGAATCGTGTATTAGCAGTGATCCAAACCCTCATTGCTCCTCCTCCTCCCCACAGCGGAGTTTGCCACCTACCTGAACTTCTGCCGCTCTCTGCGCTTTGACGACAAACCGGACTACTCGTACCTCCGCCAGCTCTTCAGGAACCTCTTCCACAGACAGGGCTTCTCCTACGACTACGTCTTCGACTGGAACATGCTCAAATTTGTAAGTTGTATTATCACATTGAGGGGATTCACTCAGCAAGGAAGGTTGCTATTTACAGAATGTATTGTAACAGTATTTGGTTGCATATAATTATTATGGTTTATTTATATTTAGCCTAAAAGACTGTTTTTTTTGAAAGCTCTGTACCTTGTTAAACCAACCTTCGTGTTATCTAACCCTCCGTGTTTCGACTGCATGGTACGGCTCTGTTCCGCTCACTATTGGTACCAGCTGCTTTTCTCTTTTTCGTTTTCCACTGCGGATAGTCTCCCCTCAGTGTAGGCAGGATGGTCAGCTGATTGCTGTAGCGATGCCGAGTGAAACTGCCGTGGCATCATGTTCAATGGGACACTCACTGAATCCTTTTCAATGGCAACCACACATAAATGTACTTAGTCAATTGTAGCGCGTAGTTTTGCGGGCTGCCATTTAAAAACAATCTTGGTCGATTTGAATTTTTGACAGGCCTGGACCACTCGTCAATTTCATACATACCTTCTAAATTCAACAAATCTGAATTTGTTCGTTCGAGGGCTTCTTGATTAGGCCCAATCTGTTGTAGCTAGACAGGTGAGCTGAAGCTTTGGTTAAAGCAGCCCTTTTGATGAGCTTGCAGGCTAAATATATTAATATATGTAATATATAAATATATGTAAATATATGATAGTAACTGTGTGTGTCTGTGTGTCTGTGTGTGTCAGGGTGCCAACAGGGCTGTGGAGGATGCAGAGAGGGAGCGCCGGGAGCGTGAGGAGAGGCTGAGGCACAGCAGGAACCCCGGGGCCAGGGGCATGGCCTCGGCCTCAGGAAGAGCCAGGGCAGTTCAGGACGTCGCAGCCCCCTCACCACTCAACCCCGCCTCACACACAGGTCAGCGCACGCACACACACACACACTAACTGACCGGTCATAATCCAGTAATTGTATTGCGTTTGAGTCTGGCCTTTTCCATCCACTCGTTGCAATAATTTGACTTCTTTTGTGTCTTTCAGGTCTAGAGAAGGAGAGGAAGGTGAGCATGCGTCTTCATCGTGGAGCGCCAGTCAACATCTCCTCCTCAGACCTCACAGGACGGCAGGACACATCGCGCATGTCCTCACAGGTAACGCGCACACACACACACACACACACACACACAGGTCTGACGTACCAAACTTAGTTGTCGCAGTAGAGCAGGAAAAGTAATCCCACTCATTCAGTGGGTATTGGAAATGAAAAAGAACGAAGGGATGACTTTGCATTGCAGCACAGTAAATACTATGAAATATATAATGTGTAGCTTCAGTGTAGTGAAGCTAACTGTTAGCTTAGCTCACTACACTTATCATCCATACCATATATATTACAAGAGAACAGAGTATGTTCGGCATGTACAGATTTTTCACTTTAATTTTTCACATTTCTTTGCACTTTACATTCACTTACATGAAGCAAACAAACAGCAGCAGTAGCAGCAAGGACTAAGTGAGAAGAACTCAGATTAGAGTAAATAAGCATTTTAAAGCACCTTTTTGGACGTAGTTTCATCCATCCTGCTGGAAGTGTGAATCTGTTTCATGGCTTCATTTGGGCCTTTCTTATTTTCCTACTTGAAGACATGGTGCTCCCCCTGGAGGTCAAAGAGTGTAACAACCAGCCTAAACATGAGATTTTATTCAATCTGCTGTCGGTGTTTTAGGTGAAGCCCTGTTCAGATAGATTTGTTGTTTTTGTCTACTTATCATAAGACCTATTATGACACAATATAAAACATTTCTCTTAGTAACCCTCAGTTATACTAACAATTTAGATTTGCATTTGATTTTCTGACATCTGCAAAATCAACCAATTTGGCTTTGATTATTCATCACAGTTATGATGAAAGACAATTCCGGACTCTGACTTGAATTTATTTGATCTATATTTGATAAGATTTATTTGGCAGTGAGAGAGACAGGAATCACTCTGTGGATTATCTTGAGTCACCGACTCACCACTCCGTTGTACGCATTGAACTGTTAAAACATAACGTCCATTTGTACATGTTAAACTACTCAAACATAGCGTCCATTTGTACGTGTTAAACTACTAAAACATAACGTCCATTTGTACTTGGTACTGATGTTAACGTCTCTCCTGCAGGCTCTGTCCTCCCGAGTCACACCCAGTGGCCTCCAGTCTGCAGCTCCACGGTGAAAGCTCCCATCCATCCACATGTGCACCATGGAGGCCTCAACATGCACCGCCTGCAGCACACGCACGCGCACACACACACACACACACACACACACACACACACACACGTATACACACAGGACTCTTAAATGACACAGGGGACTGCCAACCAATGCACCAGAGTCTGGCTGCACTCTTGTTCACTTTACAGACGAAGAGCTGCACAACCAGGAGTGTGTGTGAGCAGCCCCACTACCACCCCACCCCACACACATACACACACACTGTTGATGAAGCCTTGGATTCACTTTTCTCTGGCATCTTTTTTTTTTTTCTTTTTTAAATCTTTGGTTTTTACTTATTTTTGTTATTTGTTTTAGCATTAAAACTTATCTTCCACCAGCTCCACTGAGACAGACTTCACGAAGGTCTGTTATCAGTTGAAAATAGTGTGTAGGATATTTTTGACACGTGATCTATCATGGCATTGTTAAAGAATGGTGCCTAAACTCAATTTTTTTCCTGAAAGACAAGTCAACTTTTTTCTTTTGTTTGAGGTTTAAATGTAAAACCCTGTTCTTTTTTTTGTTTTTTTTAATGGAACAAAAGGTCTTTTAATGTTCTAGTTTCAAAGGTGTTTTTTTTTTGTCCTCCTCAGGTGCGTGTTGTAGTAATTCCAAAAACACGCAGCACATTTTCTGTCTATGTTCAGGTTGTGAGTGCAGTGTGCTGCTTGGGAAAGCTGTGAATGGATGACATGTTGTTTTTAACCGGTGCATAGTGATGTGCTTTTGTGTGCGTCTGTGTGGTTCTGTCTTAGGGTTATACAAGAACAAGTTGAGGTGTATTTTCTGTTAGGTTTCCATCTTCTTTGCCTCCTACACCACATAACGTCTGCCTCCATTTTTTTCTTTTTCCAACTACACCTCTGGCCATTTTCTACCGAGACCTTGTCAAACGCTCACTGTCTGTCTTATTGGAAGACTTGTACTGACATTTCAGGGAGTTACAACTTGCTTGTCTGGATGTGCCTCTCCAACACAAAAACCCACCCCACACATGCTGAAAAAATGTATTTTCCAATGGAACGATACTTGCTGCAGTTTAGTTTTCCTCGTACTTCCTTAGAGTTTCAGTCAGCCTGCCCAGAGCAGATAAATCCACGGCCCAACTCCACAACGGAGACACAGTGGTGGTTATTATTCGTCCATTTGTAGGATTATATTGCAGAAATGCATCCTGTTAAGCAAAACAAACAACTCTCGTGAGTCGGGTCAGAATCGATCCATTCCTTTTCTCCTTATCCTAATAATTTCATATTGAGTATGCGCCAATACACTAGATTTAGCTACATGGTTGCACAGTGCACAACTGAAGTGCAGCCAGTCAGTTCCGACGTCCTTGACGTATGACTAAATGAGAGGCACACGGATCAAGATCAGTTTATGTGAGAGTCCAGGTAGAAAATGCACCGCCGTGCTTTAACATGAGGCTAGTTGGAAGTGGGGAGGTTTTGAAGAGCTGTGGACTGTCGTCTTAAAGGATGTCCAGCGGTACTGGAGCAACGTGTGGCTCTTTCCGGTGACCTGTGTTCTTCCACCTGAGCGGCCGATCTGACCAAGGAATCCTGCAGATTTTGAAGTAGAAAATCCTCGACGTGGTAGACTGGTGGTAGGCCATTTTCTCTAGTTGTAGGGGAGGGGTTGTAGTGGTAATGTGTACATGCTTGTTCTGTTGTGTATAGGGTGTTACTCTCTCTGCCACGTCCACAGCAGCGGTGTAAGGAGGGACTGTGAATGCCTCACTCCATTAGACTTCCTGCGAAGTCAGTTTTTGAAAAACTAACATAGTGATGGAACTTGTTTGTCTCACTGATGATGGCTATGATAGATGCAGGTACACTTTACAAGGGATAATAGTTTTTCTGTCATGTCTGCTTCTCTCTGCTTTCTTTTGTTTGTCACCTCCTGTGCAGTGGATATGTCTCTTACTGTGGATTCATAGAAAATATTTCTTTCAACTTCCACCTTAAGACTAATGCTCCTGATTTGTAATGCCACTGTATTTGTGTATTTTAAAAATGTAAATAAATTAATAAGTACTTGTATATGTTGCATTTCATTGATTGGGCTGGCTGAAGTAAAAAGCTGATATTCAGGTTTTTGAGATTTGGCTGAACCGATCCTTCAAATCACTAGAAACCATCCTCTGGAAACAATAAATGTCCATACCATAATTTATATTGCCATTCTCTGTACATCATCCTTACAGAACTGTCTTTTTTTTTTTAATGGGACAGGGTTAAATACAATACAGCTCAATACCCATCAAATCCCAGCTCCACATGAATGCTGTACTAAATCAATAAAATGGTTCCTTGCAGCAATGCTATATTGTGAGCAGAGGGTGGGGCTGCACAGCCAGGACTGACAGGATAACCGCCACAGTGAAAAGTCACACAACAAAGAGAGACTGGGAAACAGCTAAGTGGACAAGATAGATTTGATGTTTATGGTGCTATACATCAATAAACCTTTCTAGGTGTAATTTTATTATACTTTTTTATATAATGAACTGTGAGCATGTGAAGTGTTCCAGGGTAAGAGGGTGCTGGGGGGGAGTTGTGTGCGTGAGAGAAAACAGACGTATTTTTATTATAGTGTAGTGTTAGTGTTAGTGTTAATAAGAAAATAATATTGTGAGTCTTTGATATGACTCATCCGTGTCTGAAACCCAGCTTTTGGTCAAAGTGGACAAAGCCTGCGTACAGCTCAGGTGAGACCTGAAAGCAATCACCACAACTCACTGTGATACAGGAAGACACCTGTCAATCAAGCAAACATGACCCAAAGCATGAGTCCTTTTAATACTTAAAGCTGAACTAATTAATTTTTTTATATTAACAATGGCTCAAATGACTGTGTAGGAATGATACACCCCTCAGCTGTTAAGGACGTCCTGACCTGATATCAATTAGGAGCTCGTTCCACCATTTTGGAGCCAGGATAGCAAACAGGCAGGTTTTTGTTGAAGGGTATCTGGGTCCCACTCGCTCGAGATTGAGTTTCAAGTGGTGTACAGACATCCACTGAGAGATGTCAGCCAGACAAGCAGAGATGTGTGCCTCCACCTCAGTTTCAGACCTGGGAAAAGAGAGAATCAGTTGAGTGTCATCTCCGTAGAGTGTGCCATGAGAGTGAATGATAGAGCGTAGTGAATTGGTGTACAGAGAAAAAGACGGAGTCCTGAGGAACCCAAGTGGTGAGTTGACAAGGATCCAACAGAGACCCTGTAGGTGCGGTCCTTAAGGTAGGATTTGAGCAGGGAGAGAGCAGAACCTGAGTCTCTCAGTTCTTGGAGGGTGTAAAGGAGGATCTGGTGGTTCACTGTGTCACACGCAACTGGAAGGTCCAGAAGGATGAGACAGAGGAGAGGGAGTAGAGTTTTTTGTGGTTGGAGAAAGAGGATTGAATTTTAGATTGGAAGAAAGCGCTTTTTGCTTCAGAAATAGAGAAAGAGAAAAGGGAGACAAGAGTTTGAAAGGCAATGAGGTCGTCAGGGTGCTTTGATTTCAATCATTTTCTTTCAGCTGCCCGTAGGATGGTTCTGTCAGCGCGGGTTAGTGAGAGGACAGAGAGGAGGAGAGTGTCTGTGGCAGAGTTGGCAAGTATGAGTGAGAAGGAGTCAGATGAAGGGAGGGCTGACAGGAGAGATGGGGCAAAGGTTATCGCGGACAGGTACAGCATTCAGGGAGTTAGGTTTGTTAGATTGGGAGAGGGTGAGATATTAAAAAGTGATCAAAGATGTGAAGCGGGGTTACAGAGTGATTTGAGGAAGAGAAGTTTCTGGTGAATATGAGGTTGAAGTGTTTGCCAGCTTTGTGAGTAGGTGGGGACGGACACAGGGAGAGAGAAAATGAGTAGAGCAGAGATGATAAGTCTATTGACTTCATTGACTGGATGTTGAAGTCACAGAGAAGTACAAGCAGATGGCCATTTTTAGGGATGTCAGATAGGAGATTGTCCGTTCCTCCAAAAACTCCCCCAAAGGACCTGGAGGACGGTAGAGAACAACGTTTAATGTAACCGGCTTATTTACAGTGACGGCATGAAATTTGAAAGATTAACATCAACATTAGTTTCTGAGCCACAAGGAGCAGTGAAGCAGAATAGAAAGCCTGCATTACAAACTGCAGGTAGGGAGTTTGATCTACCAGGCAGGAATGGTCTAATGAAAGACATCATCAAGTTGCATGATGAGAAGTGTCGGATGCAGGTGTTTTTGGAACTTGACCCATTGTAGGTACGAAACCTTGGGATTTTGATTCCTCTTTTACATCTGTTTGTTGGAAGTTTTTTAAAGGACAAATTTCTGGAATGCCCCTTAAGGATTAAAAACAAAAAATAACATTTTATTAAACACCTTTACTCTCTAATTAAAGCAAGGATGGGCCAAATGTTGCCAACTTTTTTTTTTTCAAAAGTCGCTAAATCTAGCGAGAAAGTTGTCAAGTCGTTAACACTGACAGCCGTCCCTTCAGGCCTCCCTCTAAAGACACGCCCCCAAAATTATCATTCTGAAAATAAAATAGCAAACATGGATATTTTTTAGCACTCACAGCTGTCAAGCGAGCAGCTTGTGGAACACTCTGGTGACTCGCAGTGAGTGCACAGGCAGGCAGAATGCACGCAAGAAGACAGGCAGGTAGGTAGACAGAGAGGTAGACAGGCAGGTAGGCAGACAGTGAGGTAGACAGGCAGGTAGGTAGACAGTGAGGTAGACAGGCAGGTAGGCAGACAGTGAGATAGACAGGCAGGTAGGTATACAGACAGGCAGGTAGGTAGACAGAGAGGTAGGCAGACAGTGAGGTAGA
>CALSBV010011351.1:0-32917 GCA_943590825.1 Bovichtus diacanthus | reverse complement strand
GTGTGTGTGTGTGTGTGTGTGTGTGTGTGTGTGTGTGTGTGTCTGTGTGTCTGTGTGTGTCTGTGTGTGTCTGTCTGTGTGTGTAGGCTACAAATCCACCAGGACCTGAGAGAAGACTTGGCCAAAGTGAAGACCCTTGGCGGTTTGGCCAATGTCAGCACACAGCTGAGGCTGCGTTGCCAGGTAATAGCACAAAGCAGTGTTAGAAATGCTCCACTGAGGAATTGGAAACGGTGACTCTGTCGTTGTGCAGATAAATGCTTAGCAGCACTAGAGGGAGAGAGGTGAAACAAACAGCAGGCAGACTTTGAATGGAGAATCCAGATACTGGTCTGTGGTGGTCAGACAGGAGCCATATCTGGAGAAGAGGAGAAGTGTTCACCACAACGACACAATGCTGGAGCAATCGGTGGAGTCATGCTGGTGGTAACATGCAGCCTGTATCTGGATACATTATCTGAGAATGGTATGGCATCACAGGCTTTTTCTTTTACACCTGCGGGCTTTACAGCCGTGTAGTATAGTTGAGGTGCCACACCTCACCTGAAATAAAGAGCACCTCGACTAACATCAGGAGAAAGTTTTACACTTCTATAAAATATATGACTGAGCAGAGGCCTAACTCGCACAGCAAAGATCCTGCTGGTCAGAGGGACGTTCAATGTTACTGGGACAACCAGCTGATGGACAAAATATTCGTCCATATAAAAGCAGAATGCAACACTTAGAGGATGAAGGAGAACTGGTGTAGCAACAGCTGTGTTGTGTGTGTGTGTGTGTACAGGAGGAGATGGCCAAAGGACAGGGAGTGGAGCAGAAGGAGGGCGGTCTGCCCTTCCCCCACTGGATATGCCAGCCATATGTCCGACCAGCGTGAGTCACTTCTCTACATAATCTTTTCACTGAGACACTTTCATACAACAATCGTACATCAACTCCACCATCTTAGAAAGTGAGCTGCAGCCTCAGTCCTCTAACATGCACACAATAACCTTACTGACGAACCTTACAGGCCCAAGGAGCCTGTTGCCAACGGTAACAGGCGGGGTTCAGAGGTAAAGAAGACGGTGTGTCAGAAGAGGGCGCTGGAGGACTCTGATGAAAAAGCTGACACACTCTCCAAAAACAAGCAGAAGAAGAGATCCCGAAACCCCAACAAGAACTTCTGTCCCGAGGAAAAGCGTGAGTCACACCGACACTGCAGAGCTCCTCTTACATACAAGTACAATGCTACTGAAGGTTCAATGAAATATCCCTCTTCTGTCCCCCCCACAGCCAAGTACATCAAGTGTGAGCAGTGTGGGAACCCAAAGGTCTGTGTGTGTGTGTGTGTGTGTGTGTGTCTGTGTGTGTCTGTGTGTGTCTGTGTGTGTCTGTGTTTTCTCTTGAACTGTACCAAAGAATCAGGAAGACATTTCCATCCGGCTCCAGCACCTCATATAGTTTATTTTGCTCTGCAGGGGAATAAATGCGTCTTCAACTTGTGTCGAGGCTGCTGTAAGAAGAAGGCCTACAAGGAGGTGGCAGACTGTCCAAGTCAGTGCATTCACAGATAACTGAGTCAGCAAAGTGTACGAATGAGTGCTGTTCTTTTATCACTATTTTTTCTGATGGGGGGGGTTATAATAAGTTCTTTTCCAACAAAATACTGCACACATTATGTGTGAAAATTTTAAGTGTCAGAAAAAACTGCTTCAAACAGCTACTGTTTGAAGGTCCAATATTATAAACACTCTAAATGTGTGGCAGTGTATGTGAATGACATCAGCTGGCAGGAAGTAAACATGGGCCCAAGCTGTTGAAACATAGTGAATACAGGTATATTCAGACAGTTTGAGAAAAATAAAACATTTTTGAACATTAAAACATGTAAACATGTTCTAGTAAAAATCAGAAATACAAGTATAAACCTGTAAATAAGCAGAATATGTCCTTTTTTAAATGAATATTCTCAAAGGCACGACAAGCTGAAATGATTAGTTGATTACATTATAGGAATATCACTGAACGGAACAAGCATGTTTAACTGCTAATGTGCTGTGTGGTGGTAGTCCAGTGGTCTAGTAGTCAGGCTGTGAGTTCAATACCAGGCTGCCACCATTGAGACCCTGAGCAAAGCACATTAACTCAAGATGCTCCAGGGGACTGTCCCTATAGTTAGTTCACTGTAAGTCGCTCTGGATAAGAGCGTCTGCTAAATGACCTGTAATGTAATGAGTTTGGCACACATTTGGCATGATTTAAATGTCAAACGAAGGTTTCATTCACAACTGCAGATCCATTTGATCCCCACCAATGAAAGAAAAGATGCATTGTTGCATTTTAGTTCAACGAAAATAATCCAACGTTTGCTTGACAGGCCACGGGCTGAGGTTCAAGACCAAGGCAGAGAAACTGAAAGCTGAGGAGAACGGGAAGAAGGAGGAGGACGGGAAGGAGGACGAGGGGATAGATGGGAAGACTGAGGAGGATGGGAAGAAGGAGGAGGACAGGAATAAGGAGGAGGAGAGGAAGAAGGGCTCTGCGACAGAGACGGAGAGCAGCAGCAGCAACTCTCCTCAGCCTCCCTCAGAGCTGCAGGTGGAGCCACTATGAGCAGGACTCAACTGTCACATGTCAGACCCACCTGGTAAGACTCGGCCAGTTAAGGTCATTTCTCTGATGATCAGACAACTTCATACCCTCGATACATTTTGATGTCAAAAAGATTGACCAACATTTGGGCCATCTTGGTCTTCATCAGCCAGGACATACAACCTCAACCAAGAAGAGATGGAGGGATGGATGGACACTGAGCAGCCACCAAAACCATAAAGTAACACAATACTTTGTACGTAGAATAACCATGAGCTTTGGGATTTTCTTTTTCTTTTTTTGTTGGTGTGACCGTTTAATTTTTTTATTTCTAAGATTTTATGCGCAGAATGTCTGTCTGACATTCTTTTAGCCAAATGTGTTACTGGGCCACCAAAGTTAAAGGACATTGATTTTTCAAATTGGTTAGCCTAAAGGTTTTCCCTGTAGTGCATTGACTTGTGTATGTGCCTTTTTGATGAGAAGCACCACTGCCTGTCCACATGTGAACCTGAACAAAGGAGGGACGACCCTAACCCTTTAAAGGTGCTGCCATTGTGCATGCAGTGTCAGAAGAAGCCTCGGTAGATAAGATGTACATCAAAGTAATTTCTCTGTGTTTTTTTGCCTAGCTCAGCACAAAGGTTAATAGCCCAGACTTCTTGTTGACGATCTTGCTTTGGAGACTTTTTCTTTTACTTTTGATGGAGGCTAGCTGCTTCCTGAGATTGCTGTTGTTATGCTAAGCTAGCCTTACAGGCCTCTCTGCTGAAGGCACAGACAGGTCATTGCTATCTGGCTTAAAGCCCCTGAAAACTCTGACATTGAGTCTGTGACATTGAATATTTCTGACAAAAAGGTCAAAGTTGGTGTTAAAATCATCTTTAAGAATGATTTATTACAAAATTAAGGCTTCTTCAGGACAGTGTGTGATGTCACAGTTTTTCAGTTTAGCACCACATACTTCAAACAGGGAGAAGTGCACAAATGAGAAAAAACAGGAAGGAAAGTTCCATCAGGGCCTTTAAGTGAGACATCAAACTAGTGTTTGAACCCAAAATGTCCTTTATCAATAAACTGCTGTCATTTTAAAGAGACTCTTGTAGCCGTGACCAAACTGCTCTGTGCATTTTCAGAGGGTCACCTTGTTGTGTTCTTTCTGCATCTTTTTATCACTTCTTTCAAGGATTCAAGGCTCATTTGTCATTCTGCAACACATAGTTGCACAACAAAATGCTACACAAGAAAAGCATGATAAAACAACAAGAGTGTGTTCCTGTACAGCATTTTTTTTAAATATGCATCAGAAAGAATGCAACGGCAGCAACACAAACTCTGTTTAATTCTCTGAGCAGATGATATGGCTAGAAAGTTGGTGGGAGCTACAGGCTGCTGGGTCTTGTTTTTATTGAAGACATGAGCCTCGGTTTCTCCTTCAGCCTAAGCCTGCCATTAACAGCTGGGTCATGACCAAACAAAGACCACTCTTAGATTATTTTACTCTGCTTATTTTAAAGCTGTACAATATAACTGCATAAATAGTACATTATTTAGTCTTTTTTGAAGCAAGGACAATTGCAACGATAAAACATGAGCTACAGATACAATTGTAATTGGTCTTTGGCTTTCACTCTTTTATTAGAGGCTGCGGCAGAGAAAAATGCATTCCTTAGCTTAAGATTTCAAAGTAAAATCATACTGTTATCCGTTTCAACTCTCCACTTAACTTTTTGTTAACTTCATTTGAAAATAAGAGCATATAGTTATCAAAGTAACTACAGCCAGCATGCTTTTCTGCACGGGATATACAGTATGAGCAAGAGGGTCAAAGTAGTATGTCCCAATTGTATGTACACTGCATGCAACGGCACATATTTGTAAGGGCAGCTACCGTATGAAAATAAAAAAAAGTTAAAAGAAAAAGTATGAGTTTGGAACACAGCAACAATCAGTCTGTCTGTAAGTACGTACATCTGCCCTACGTATGTCTGTCCGTATTTCCGTACGTACATCCGCAGAAATTCTAGTTTTCTCATATTTGGATAATTTTTGAAATGATACAAATAGACATGTTTTTATCGGTGTGACAAACTGATGGAAGGCGAGTATTATCAGCAATCTGGCTTCAAGCTTATCGTCTCACACAGCAGGGCCTTCAAAAGTCAAGCATGTAGGCTTCCATCACTCTGTAATCATTGTGATAGATGCACTATGAATCCAAAAACAGATCCCATGTCTGCCCTGTGCACAGTGTCACACATTTAGTGATGACTGAGCATTAAGCCATTTGGGGCTCCTTGTTGCCTTTTAAGTGTATCCGGTGCAGAACACATGGCACCTTCATTATTTTGTCCGAGACAAAAAGCAGCCAGCGCTCTTGCTGTGTGTTTGTTAGTTTGTGGTTATTTGACTCAAAAGAGGTTTTGAAACGGGACTTCTACCCCGGGATTCGGTAAAAATGCATGCACTGCCTTGAGAGATACGAGACGAGACAAAAGTCGTGAATGTCAATGCAAATTCCATCAATGCTAATCTGGATTTTCCCTTAAAATTCCAACAACATTACTTTTAAATTAAGGGTAAAAAAAGATCACACTGTTTTGACTCGTGTCTCACATCTTGGTTAAACTTTATGATGTCTACACGACACCGAACTATTTGAGATGCTTTCAGTTTACTCTTAGTTCTGATCAGACGTGTTTTCTGTGGCTCTGGACGAGCGTTGTCAAGTGTGACAAAATAACCCTGATGTCAGTGATGTTCGCAGGATGAGTGGCACGCTAGATGAAAGTCTGAGTATCCCCACAGCCTCGAGGATTCTGCACACCGTTCTATGACAACCCAGTGATGAGGTGGAGCGAGCCTCCATCTGAACCGGAGATTTGACTTCTGTGAGAAACGTGATTCTTTTCAGAGCTCCATGTTGTTTTGTATGTCTAATATATTTAGTCTAATGACACATTTACATCACATTGATATTACTTCCTGTGTGTTGTCCTGAATGACCAGAGTAAAGAGAAGAACACTGGAGAACTTTAGTAAAAGATTCACAATTTCTATTATTCTTTCATATTTGAGAAATGTCCAATTGGAAAAGTAGCCAACACTGTTTACACTATATAAGGTTACTAATGAAAATGACATTTTGAAGCCGACTGATGTAAACCAAGGAAGTGTGAGTGTAAGCCTGAAATGTGTGTGTTGCCTGTGCTGAATTCACCTCACGTGGGTTTCATCAAAAACAATCTCCATTTTGACACTGAAATTGATGCTTTAAAGCTTTAATGCAGAGAATCTTTTTCCAGAGTGCATGTAGCATAAAGGACTGCAGGGACTGATATACAACACAGTAAAGCAGGTTGGAGGTTTACACCTCGGCGGAGGCGTCCTCGCTTTTGTGGATGTAGTTGTTGATGAAGCTCAGATACTTGGATACTTTGGTGTAGATGCCAGGTTGGTCTGGGAGGCCACAACTCCCATAACTCATGATGCCCACCTGCACAAAGTCCTTGCCTGAACGGCACACCAGCGGGCCGCCATAATCCCCCTATGGAAGCACAAAAACACACACGTTGTGAGAGTCTTTCCACTTTGCATTGTTCCTTCCTTATTTGTAAGTACTAAAATCCTGAAGTAAAAAGCACCAAAACAACAAAGTCCTACATTCAAAATATTACTTCAGTAAAAGTGCAGAGGTATTGGCAGCAAAATGTACTTAACGTATCAAAAGTATCCATTCTGCAGTAAAATAGCCCCTGTAACTAGTAGTTAACTAGTAGTAGTATTATATGTGACATTATTAGATTGTTAATCCTGATTGATCAATGCATAATTTACTGTTGAGCTGCTAACTAATAGTGCTGTCTCTCAGCCTAGGGCTCATGCTCCGCCTCAAAGAGAGCTGAATTTATATTTCAACTGACTGAAATAATGTAACTCACGCTGCAGGCATCCTTCCCTCCAGCAATGTCCCCCGCACACAGCATGTCAGAGCGTAGGGTAGGATATTTCTCCTTACACGCAGTCTCAGAGATGAGAGGAATCTTCAGCTGCTGGAGGGTCTTTGGACTTGGAAGAGGAACTGCACACACACATGAACAGACATGTTCACACACGCACACACACATGCACACACAGACAGGTGAATTTTACGATCGTTTGGCGACTGAGGTTAGGTCTGTATTTACGGCTTAAAGGAACGAGGAACTTTGAACTGGCTATGAAACTCAATGTAAACTCTTAATGTAATACCGATCCCTCTATATGACCTACATCAGTAAACGAGACCATCCGTGAGATGGTCTCGTTTACTCATTTTAGTGAGATGGAGTCCTAAGCCTCGAGAGAAGAGAGCATATAATTTTGTGTTGCTGCTCTAAATTTGACAGATGGTCGTGTCCATGGCTGTGACAAAACCTGAAGGATTTTGCTTCTTGTTCCTCCACTGTGGTGTTTGAGCTTCACTGCAGAATGATGTCTGTGCAGAAGAAGATGATTCATTTGAAGAAAACAAAAACCAAAGTGTAAAAAAACATCTGAGGTCAGAAAACTGTCCAACACGACCCCAATAAACTTGTAGCTTTTACACATTGTCTTTAGTGCTGTTGGGTTTATAGTGTTGGTTTCCAGGGATATTTCCTTGAAAGAACATTTAAATAAGTCAAAATATAATGAGGGCTGAGGTTTTTCATCTTATGAGCTCAGTATTTCTAAATCCTGCCGAGAAGCCCATTTATGTGTTCCGCTGATATGCATACCAAGCCAACTTTTAAAGGGAATTTACAATGCATGTGTGTGTGTTCATGTGTCCTTATACAGTGTGCACCTCGTCGGCTGCTTTCTGTGCAGAATTTACCATCCTTCCCAATGTTCCCCCAGCCAATGATGAAGCACTCGGATGAAGAAGTGAAGGTGTCATCAATGCTGGCCAGACTCACTGGGGCAGCCACTTTTGATAATGTTATCTTTGGCATCTTTACCAGAGCGATGTCGTTGATGTAGCCTTGTCCCACGGCCTTGTACTTAGAGTGAAGTACGTGGGTAGATATTTTCCTGAATTTGTAAGACGACTTCTCCAGGCTGTGTGAGCCCACCCAAACCATTGATCGAGACCATATAGGCTCAGGTTGTCTGCCAACAGAAACAAACACATGCTACTTTTTCTGCATTTATGGATCTCCCTCTATGAAGTGTAAACACACAGTACACATGGGTATTCTAACATGCAGGTAGCTTCAGCAGGAGTATATTTATAACAGGTGTTGTGCTGTCTATCTACTCTTGCTGGCTTCTCCAATGCTACCTACCACAGCTTTAATACGTTTTGTTGTTATATGAAACATATTGAAATGTTCAAAGGTAACTTGAGAATTAGTAGATTTGATTCAGATGTAATTTTTTGGTATGGATACACCTAGATACCTATAATACGCAGTGTTGTCACTACTATGGAAGATGATTAGGGTCATGAGAAAAAGTACAGACGCACACACACTTACCTATCCAAGCAGTTAGCAGCAGTCAGCACCCACTCACTGTTGAGGATGGTGCCGTCACAGAACCACTTTTTCACACCATCAGGTGTCAAGGATATGAAGGCCATCCACGGCCACTTGCCTTTTTCAGCCTCATGCCCTCCGACAATGGAGCTCCTCACCTCAGCCCCAAGCACACCTCAAAATCAATAATGAAGTTAATTAAAAGCTGTGTTAAAGGATTCCTGTGGACACAGTCCAGCCAATGGTTTGACAGTATTCCACTGATCTACAGGTGATGATAATGCACCGAGATATCAAGGCAGGAGGGAGAAGACTGCTGTCTTGTAAAAATGGAAATATGTTGGCACATTCAAATGTTATCTTAGGTAGGAGTTTGACATTTTGGTAAATAGGCTTATTTGCTTTCTTGCCTAAAACTAGATGAGAAGATCAATATCACTCTCATATCTGTAAGGTAAATATAAATCTATGCACAGCAGCCAGTTAGCTTAGCTTAGCACAAATACTGGACACAGGTGCTTTCACTGTGAGGTTGCCAGGAAACTTTGATTTTATGATGTTTTATTTTTTACACTTTGGTTTTTTTATGGATCACACAAGCAGGAAATAACGTGTAATAGTGAGCTTTGGACAGAGCCAGGCTAGCTGTCAGCAAAATGTGTCGAACTTCTTCTTTAACCGTGAAGCAGAGAAACTACATGCAGAATCCAACTAAGATGTCCAGCTGTCGCCATTAGTCAAAGAACTGCTAATATCATACAAACGATTGATAGTTTAAGATTCTACCAGTAAGCACTGATAAACTAACTTCCACTAAATGAAGAATAATATTTCTCACCAGTGTTGTAGATCAGCACCACCGCAGTGACGAGTTGGCTGAATGCCATGCTGTGACCCATGGCTGTGATGGAGTGAAGCTGGCTGTGTAGGCTGCAGCTTTATACACACACACAGCTTCTTATCAGCACCATCAGCCTGGTTGGGGAACAGCTTGAATGTCTTATGCATCTTTTATGCTCTCTGCATTAATGCTAAGTTTAATGCAAAGTATGAAGTATAAACAAAATAGCCCTGTTACAAGAATATTATTATATTTCATAAATATTTTTGTCTACCTGCTGCTTATTTTATTATAGTGCTATATGTTGTTGCCACACACTTTATTTTAACCCCCCACATTTAACATTTATGCACAGTCAATAAATTGGTTATAATGCACGGGCATGTAGTTGTAAGCAAATATTATTAGATTATTTTTGTTGTATACATTTTTACTGTATATTAGTGAATAAATATATTTATTGAAAACTTGATAACACGGTATACTGTAGCTGTATGATTACACACACAGGAGTGGATGAAGTAATCTTTTACTTCAGTAAGAGTACTAATACCACACAGTAGAAATACTATGCAGTAAAAGTCTAGCATTCAAAATCTTACTTAAGTAAAAGTATAGAAGTATTAGTGTCAAAATAAACTTTCAGTACCAAAGGTGAAAGTACTCATTCTGCAGAATAATACATATTCTATTATTAGATTATAATCATTGATGCAATGCAATGCAATGTGTTCATCACTTTAATGTTGCAGCTGGTAAAGGAGGATAGCTTATGAATTTCACCAAGGGTTCAATAAAGTTTTTTCTTAACCTATAAAAATAAATGATAAATTATTTGTTAGTTATATTTTATATTAATAATCTGAGTCTGAACCGACAAAGTAATTAAATATGTCGATTAAATGTTGTGGAATAAAAAGTAAAATATTTCTGTCTGAGATGTAGTGCAGCAGAAGTATAAAGCAGCAGAAAATAATAACGCTCAAGTACCTCAAACATGTACTTAAGTACTGTAGTTGAGTAAATGTACTTAGTTACTCTCCACCACTGTACACACATAAATAAATCCTTACAGTGTGTTACAAAGCATTCATTCACACGCTGGTTTAAAACTGTTGTGAAGACATGTCATCATTATATATTATCAGTGTTGGGGAGTAGCTTGCTGGTAATACAACTACATTTATGTTTGCATAGTGATTCGTTAAATTACTTTTGCCATTTTTGTAGTTAACTACTAAAACTACAATCAATTTCTCGCCATAAAAGGAAAGGATTTTTTTAAATGTATTTTTTACCATTCATTCTCTACTGTAATTGAACCCCCTTTGACCAGCAACGCCCCCATTTTCTTTAAATGTAAGTTAAATATTTTTTTTGGGCGGTATTTGATTGTTTTGGTTTGTGTACGACCGGTGAACAAGTGGGCACTTTTTTGATATAAACTCAATTAAGTTCCTGGCATGTGATTTTTTTTTTGTTGTATTATATTGTATTAAAGGGTTGACAATTTGATAGTTTGAACTACTTTTTCTAAGTAGCTTTAGTTAACCAATTCCTCCCTCGGGAAGCTTTGCTGTTCAACTTCTTCCAGTGTGAAGTCATTGGTAGCTTGCAAAGCTTTCAAAGTAGCTCCCCGAACACGGTACATTAAAACAGTCTAGTTATGGATGCTTCGTAAAATTAGTTATAGTTGTCAACCCTTTCAAGTGTCATAAATGTCAAAGTAAAAAAAAAAAAAGTCACGGAAACATCCATGATACAGCTGCAGGTGCTGGTGGTAGGGCGTGGGAGGCCTTTGAGCTGGACCATAGCTGCCCCAAAGTCCCAAGTAATTCGTTACTAAAAAATATTTAAATGTGTATTTTTTTAATATTACAAAATACTGTATAATAAGCTACGTTTGTATCCTGAATCGCATCACTGAATGGGAACGATCTGGAATTGTTTTGTTTCCGCGAGAATTTATTTGCATGTAACACCGCGTTTCATGTGACGTCGTCAAAGTTTACAAACAGTGATAATCAGCTTGAGATTTCAAAACAAATAACGTTACAGCTCGTGACTCTGCCGCGGTGGGTCCACAATGCTTAGCCCAGTAACAACTGCTAGCCCGGTAACAACGTTAGCCCGGTAACGTTAACAACTGTAAGCCAGGTAACAACCGTTCGCCCGGTAACAACGTTAGCCCGGTAACGTTAACAACTGTTAGCCCGCTAGCAACGTTAGCCCGGTGTCCGGTACCGCCAGTTTGCTACATTTTCTCCCATTGGTTAACATGGAGCAGACAGCCAGCGTCAACGCAGATGCTGTTCAGCGCTCTGACATTAACGGTGGGTCTGTCCTCATATCAAAGTATTACAAACACACCAGCTGTATGAGTCGCTAAAGGTCCTGTGTATCTGTTATTTATAGGTCGTGGCACACAATGGCGTAACTGGACTGGATTTTGGTGAGTTAGTGTCCAGTGTTTGAAATAAGATGCAAGTCCTAACGTTAGTTCACAGAAAGCAGTGCTGAAACAAACACTATTAAACCTCATAACTACATGGAAAGTGTTGTATGACTATAATATACACTTACATACATACATACTTGCACCTTTCTAGACAGTATGAACAGCTTGAACACTTTTTTGCCTGACAAAAATGCATTTAAAGAAAAGGGTTGAGGTTGGTCTAAGGGGGGTTCAATTACAGTAGAGAAGATATGGTAAAAATAAATAATTCCTTTGCTTTTATGGCCCAAAAAAGTAGTTAGCTTCACAAAAAATGGCAAAAAAGTAATTTAACTACTTATGATTGCAAATATGAATGTAGTTGAACTACCAGCAAACGGCTGCATATAGTTCACTGCCCACCGCTACCTACTCTACTGCAGTATGTGGTGTGAGATGTTGTCGCTGGTTACTTTATCACAGGGGTGCCCAAAAGGTCGATTGCGATCGACCGGTAGATCGTGAGTGTAGTGTGGGTAGATCGCGCACTGTTCAAAAAATAAAATATATATATATATATATATATATATACATAGAACAGAGCAGGCATCAGAGCTGGAGACCGAGGGGAAGGTGTGTGCGCAACGTGACAGTGCTACACAGAGCAGATTGACAATTGTCTGTTAGACTTTGACAAACGGTTTCAAGACTTTGCTTTACTTGAGCCAATTGCTACATTTATGTTCTACCCATTTAGGGAAGATATTGAAGTTGATTCACTCACATGAAAAATTGCCACACTGTTTCACTTGAACTCATGTGCAGTGGAGGATGAGATGCTGACACTACAGGCTGACGTTCAGCCGAAGTCCAAGGCTCATGGACAGTTTTGGAACTTACTCACAGAGGAAAAGTACTCAACATGAGGAAATGTGCTACCTCCTTGACTGCATTATTTGGCTCTACTTATTTATGCGAGTCAGCCTTTTCTCACATGAAGATTATCAAGTCCAAGTCCCGGTTCACCATGTCTGATGATCATGTGGAAGCCTGCTTGAAGCAGGCGACCTGCAGTTACTGTCCGGACTATGCAAACCTGGCTGACTATTCAGTGCAAGTCATCAGAGTAAGGTAGTGACCATAAATGTATTGAATTGTATTGTGCCATAAGGGTTCATGCAGTGTAGCAAGGTATGCCAACATATATTGTATATTTAAAGTATATTCAGTACATATATAGACAAATATATTTAGCATTTTTGAATACAGGTAGATCATTTTGACCTGGTCATTTTAAAAGTAGCTCACAAGTCGAAAAAGTGTGGGCACCCCTGCTTTATCATTAGGTACATTTTTATCTTCCTCTATCCTGTCCATGTCTTTCTACCACTTGTCACAGTAGGTGAGTAAATGTTGCAGTGATACTATAGTAATGAGGTCACAGCTGTGTGTTTGTAGAGTATTTTGCAACGGGTTTAACAGCCAATAATAATAAAGGACCAGAACTATGCGGTTTATAAAGTTATTTTTGTCTTTTATTGCTCATCTAAATGATCATTTTCATTTACCTTTTTTATTTAGGAATTAATCTTGTATGGACAACATTAAACACTCATCTCATCAACAGACTCATCTTTCTCAGTTGTCTGTTATTGATACATGTGAATCTGTTTACCCTGTATTATTATTATTATTATTATTATTATTATTATTATGTTGTACCCCCTTTTGATAACCTCCCCAGGCTCCTTGGATTGTGCAACAACTTTGCTTATGTGGTAATGCTGAGCGCCGCCCACGACATCCTGAAAAAGCAAGAGTCAGAAAACGTCACAGCATTTGTAAGAAGTTAAATTTGTATTTAAATATATAGTATTGCACTGACCCTTGTTATTGCTAATGGCTTGAAGCTATAAGGTTTTTATAAACATCAAACGAAAAAGCAAATAATTCACTTTTTTCCTTTATTATGTCTAGACTCCAGCTACGTTGACTTTGGATTTCCAAGGTGTGAACAGTAGTAACAGCAGCCGCTATGACTGCAATCCTGTCTCTACTGCGGTAAATACACAACAGGGAATAACCTTAACCAGTCTTTATGTATGTATGTATGTATAATTATTAGTTTCACTCAAGAGAGATGTGAGAGACTGCCATTTTAAATACGTTTTAAGACCAGCAGAAAGTAGAATGAGTAAACAGGTACTGAAACTAATCTGACAAACGAGAAATGAAAGTACAAGAATGGAAAATCTCTTCAGCTGCCAGAACGGCAGATTCCCAACGAGTTAGGAGGCTAAATGTGTGAGGTGCAAAGTGAGGCCTGAACAGAGGATAAAAAGAGATTGTTACAGAAATATAGAACATGTATATTGCCACAGCAATGACATTGAGAACAATAAAAGACATTCCACAAAAATGTAATATTGTAATTTCCCACAGCATTTCTTGTTTGTCATGAAAACACTAATGGTCTCAAAGAGGTCTGATGCGTTTCTCCTCAGGCCGTGCTGTTAGCCGACATCCTCCCAACGCTCGTCATCAAGTTGTCTGCTCCCTTTGTGATCCACAAACTGCCTTATGGGTAAGACAATGGTTATCACTTGTGTCACTAAAGGTTCAGGCCAAAAGTTATCCTGAATGTTACAGAAACATGTAATGTGGTGCTTACTTATTTGGAACATATTGGAGCTACATTTCTCCTGTTCCCTGGATAATGTAAACTCAACACTTGTTCCATGTTTGCCTGTTGTCTTGATAAATGTAGTCTTTCCAGTCGCTTCACTTTGCTGTTGTTTCTATGAAATGCAACACTTGTTTACAGTGCAGTCTGTCAGTTGTACATTTACTTACCTAATTCCTGCTTTTCCAGTTTCCGAGTGTTGTTCTGCGCCATCATGGCAGCAACAAGTTTCCTCCTTGTGTCCTTCTCGTCAGCTGTGTGGATAAGCATTCTAGGTAAACGGAGCTCCTATCATTTTTAGTCGTAGCTTTTATCATTATTTGTGGTGGAACTATTAATAATTCTGATAATGGATTAGATACAACATATTTTCAGTTTCATTTCCAGTCATCTTATCTGGATGGCTGCAGCCGCGATGATTTCACAGAAATATAATGCCATTTTAGTTTCATCATGACCTGCTAGAAATATTTATCAGCATGATAAGACTGATCAGTGAACTGATGTTTAAGTTTGTGTATTTACATAGTTTTCTTTCTAAAGTCTGTAGCTAAGGGGTTTAAGTGAAGTAAATGAATCTAAGTAAGTAGTCAGTTACAGAACAGAGTGTGATGTTAGGAGGGAAATGGGACACTTTGATATAAAGGTCCTTCTTCCTTCTCAGCACATCAGAGGTCAGAGTCCAGTAAAGCTAAAAGGACAACTCTCATCATGTCCTGCTGTGTGACCTGACAGATATCTCTTTGTAAGGTGTATATATATATATATATATATATATATATAAAAGGTCAATGATATCACATGTTTCAGAGAGATGGAGGCAATCATTTGATAATGCTGGCAGGTACAGGGAACCTAAAATGGAGTGGATTTGTCTTGGAAAATAATGAGAAAGGCTTATTAACTGTATTGGTGACAATTATATTGAAATAATAGAACACTAGAGGAAGTAACATGATTGGATCTATTACCTCCACATAAAAGGACTCGCTTTACAACTAATTTGACTAATTACACAGTTTCAAACACTAAATGACGTTTAAAGTTGAATTCAAATGTGTTTTTTCTTCCTTTTTCAAACAAAGGGAGAAGCCCACTTTTCTGTAGTTTCTGAGCATGTTAAAGGCATCTGTCCTTCCCTCTCTACCACTGTGTGTTTCTAGGAGTGATCTTTGCCAGTATCGGCGCTGGACTTGGAGAACTGTCCTTCCTCTCTCTCACCGTGTACTTCAGCAGGTAAACACTTCTTCCAAAATCACAGAACTTTCTCTAACCAATACGAGTTGGGATGCTTGTACCTGAAGTGTAAGGCGTAGTCTGATATACTTCTAACCATTTCCAAAGTTCTTTTTTTTTTTTTTGTTGCGTCTGGTCGTCCAAGCGAACCTTTCTTAGTGCCTTCACGGTAGGAACCAACAGACAATTGACTCAAAATGCAAGACTCGATACTCACAGCAGGTAGAATCAAAATATCTTTAATAAGGAGCAAGGGTTCAGAGTCAAGGTAACTGAAGATTGTCCCGGAAAAAAAACAAGGAAGTTACGACTGAAACGCTCACTGAAACAGATTAGAGGCACTGGCCCAGACGAACACAGGCTAAACACACAATGAAAGGAGGCTGGTAACTCTAGAATTTGGCCTTAACTTAGGAATTCATACGCTAGTTATGACAATTTCACACAAATATCTACTGGAATAAAATGATGAGGTGATGACATTTTAGACAGAAATTGATTGAAATTGAAATTGCCTACAACCATGAGGCTTTATTCTAGTTTGGCACTTGACTCTGAAATCCCTGATGTTAGAGCTTCCTCAGATGCACCTTGAAGGATGAGCCTTCAAAACAGTACCTCTTTGCAACCACAATGCCATGTGAAGATAATGTGTCTACACACAACTGAACCTTTCGCAAGCAAGCTTCAAGTCCCTGAAACATCGTTTTAATAGCTCCCTGTCATGAATCTAAAGCGGGGGGAAATGGTTGGAAGATTGTCAGCAATGATGTCAGGTAGCTGCCGATGGTCTGACCATGTCGTTGTGTTTTTGTAACGTGTGGGCCACTAAGAGGTGTTTCATGGAAACATTTAGTTTGGATTGCTTCGTCCCGCTTCAGGGATGTGCTGGGAGCGTGGGGCTCAGGCACTGGTGGTGCTGGTGTTGCTGGAGCCCTCCTCTACTCAGCCTTCACCCAAGTGGGCCTGTCGCCCCAGATCACGCTTCTCATCATGCTGGTGGTCCCGTTTGCTATGTTAATTAGGTAAGTGTGGAATTCTGTCATTCGAGAGATGATAAGGATTGGACATATTTGCACAATAGGAATAGAGAAGAGTCAGCACCAAATCTGGTCCCATTTGATGTTAGTTTGTTAAGTTCTGACTTATCTCTGCGTATATTGACAAAGCATAGGCAGACACATTCTTTTCACGATCACATGTTGCTACATACAGCTGAAGATAGACTCATTATTGCACTTTTTCATGTTTTGTTTTACAACTTTGAATCACAGCGGATGTAATTGGGATTCTTTAAAATTGGTTGACAGACGGTTTAAAAGAGTACGTATGAAAAAATCCAAAATCAAAGTTATCGTTTACTATATTTCTTTGTTCACTATCCTTTTGGATTCCACAATCAATTCAACCTGACTTGCTTTCAGTCCTTAAATTTATCTCAGCCTTTTCCTCTGTTCTCTTGTTTTACTCACAGTTTAAATTAAATTCTTCTTCTTGGTTCTTATGTTTTCTTATTCTAACACCACCACCAGCTATTTCTTCCTGCTGGTTCTTCCGCCTTCATTACCTCAGTGGAGAGAGACGGAATATGCTGCTGTGGGGTCAGAGGAGAGACGGCGGCTGATGGATGAATCAAAAGAGGAGCAGGAGAAATCCACCCCAGGTACACGTCACAAACTCAGTGTAACCAGCACTAGAACATCATAAAAACATCATCAATTGATATACGAGAACCATCCCCTTACCGTGGTGGAGGGGTTTGGGTGCTCCTATGAACCTGAGGGCTGTGTTGTCGGGAGCCTAGTGCTCCTGGTAGGGTCTCCCATGGCAAATTGGTCTCAGGCGAGGGGCCAGACAAAGAATGGTTCAAGAACCCTAATGCAACATCAAAAAAGAGGAGGTGTGACCCTGCCCGGAGGAAGCCCGGGGCCCCCGTCTGGAGCCAGGCCTGGAAGGGGGGCCCGTCAACGAGCGCCTGGTGGCCGGGTTTGCCATGGAGCCCGGCCACGCATAGCCCGAAGAAGCAACGTGGCACCCCCCCCCTCTCCATCATGTGGGCCTACCACCCGCAGGAAGAACCATTGGGGTCGGGTACATTGCCAGACGGGTGGCAGTGAAGGTCGGGGACCTCGACGGACCAGACCTGGGCGGCAAAGGCTGGCTCTGGGGACGTGGAACGTCACCTCTCTGTGGGGGAAAGAGCCGGAGCTTGTGCGGGAGGCGGAGCGCTACCAGTTAGATCTGGTTGGGCTCTCCTCTACGCACAGTCTCGGTTCTGGAACCGTACTCCTGGATAGGGGTTGGACCTTATTCTTCTCTGGAGTTGCTCAGGGTGTGAGGCGCCGGGCGGGTGTGGGGATACTCACAAATCCCCGGCTGAGTGCCGTTACGTTGGAGTTCACCCCGGTAGACGAGAGGGTCGCCTCCCTACGCCTACGGGTTATGGGGGGGAAAACTCTGACTGTTGTCTGTGCATATGCACCGAACAGCAGTTCAGAGTATTCGGCCTTCTTGGAGACCCTGAATGGAGTCCTCTTGGGGGCTCCAGTAGGGGACTCCATAGTTCTACTGGGAGACTTCAACGCGCACGTGGGCAACGATGGAGACACCTGGAGAGGCGTGATTGGGAGGAACGGCCTCCCTGATCTCAACCCGAGTGGTTGTTTGTTATTGGACTTCTGTGCTAGACATGGGCTGTCCATAACAAACACCATGTTCGAACATAAGGATGCTCATAAGTGTACATGGTACCAGAGCACCTTAGGCCGAAGATCGATGATCGATTTTGTAATCGTATCATCTGATCTGAGGCCGCATGTTTTGGACACTCGGGTAAAGAGAGGGGCGGAGCTGTCAACTGATCACCATCTGGTGGTGAGTTGGGTCAGGGGGTGGGGGAAGAGTCTGGACAGACCTGGTAAGCCCAAACGGGTAGTGCGGGTGAACTGGGAACGTCTGGAGGAGGCCCATACCCAAGAGACCTTTAACTCACACCTCCGGCGGAGTTTCTCTGGCATCCCTGTGGAGGTTGGGGGCATTGAGCCTGAGTGGTCAATGTTCAAAGCTTCCATTGCTGAAGCTGCGGCGGGAGCCTGCGGCCTCAAGGTCTTAGGTGCCTCAAGGGGCGGTAACCCTCGAACACCGTGGTGGACCGCGGTGGTCAGGGAAGCCGTCCGACTGAAGAAGGAGTCCTTCCGAGATATGTTATCACGGGGGACTCCAGAGGCGGTTGCAAGGTACCGACAGGCCCGAAGGGCAGCGGCCTCGGCCGTGACAGAGGCAAAGCAGCGGGTGTGGGAGGAGTTCGGAGAAGCCATGGAGAAGGACTTTCGGTCGGCACCAAAGTGCTTCTGGCGTACTGTCCGGCACCTCAGGAGGGGGAAGCGGGGAACCATCCAAGCTGTTTACAGCAGGGATGGAACACTGTTGACCTCAACTGAGGAGGTACTCGGGCGGTGGAAGGAGCATTTTGAGGAACTCCTCAATCCGACTAATACGCCCTCTTTGATAGAGGCAGGGCTGGAAGATTATGGGGGATCATCAGTAAAGTCTACTCAAAGGTGCTGGAAAGGAGGGTTCGGCCGATAGTCGAACCTCAGATTGAAGAGGAACAATGCGGATTCCGTTCTGGCCGTGGAACAACGGACCAGCTCTTCACTCTCACAAGGATCCTTGAGGGGGCCTGGGAGTATGCCCATCCGGTTTACATGTGTTTTGTGGACCTGGAGAAAGCGTATGACCGGGTCCCCCGGGAGATACTGTGGGAGGTGCTGCGGGAGTATGGGGTGAGGGGGGCGCTTTTGAGAGCCATCCAATCCCTATATGCCCAAAGCAAGAGTTGTGTCCGGGTTCTCGGCAGTAAGTCGGACTCGTTCCCGGTGGGTGTTGGCCTCCGCCAGGGCTGCGCTTTGTCACCAATCCTGTTTGTGGTATTCATGGACAGGATATCGAGGCGTAGTCGGGGGGAGGAGGGGTTGCAGTTTGGTGGGCTTGGGATCTCATCGCTGCTCTTTGCAGACGATGTGGTCCTGATGGCATCATCAGCCTGTGACCTTCAGCACTCACTGGATCGGTTCGCAGCCGAGTGTGAAGCGGTTGGAATGAGGATCAGCACCTCAAAATCTGAGGCCATGGTTCTCAGCAGGAAACCGGTGGATTGTCTACTCCGGGTAGGGAATGAGTCCTTACCCCAAGTGAAGGAGTTCAAGTACCTAGGGGTCTTGTTCACGAGTGAGGGGAAAATGGAGCGGGAGATGGGCCGGAGAATCGGAGCAGCGGGCGCGGTATTGCACTCGCTTTACCGCACCGTTGTGACGAAAAGAGAGCTGAGCCAGAAGGCAAAGCTCTCGATCTACCGGTCTATCTTCGTTCCTACTCTCACCTATGGTCATGAAGGTTGGGTCATGACCGAAAGGACGAGATCGCGGGTACAAGCGGCCGAAATGGGTTTTCTCAGAAGGGTGGCTGGCTTCTCCCTTAGAGATAGGGTGAGGAGTTCAGTCATCCGAGAGAAGCTCGGAGTAGAACCGCTGCTCCTTTGCGTAGAAAGGAGCCAGTTGAGGTGGTTCGGGCATCTGGTAAGGATGCCCCCTGGGCGCCTCCCTAGGGAGGTGTTCCAGGCACAGCCAGCTGGGAGGAGACCACGGGGAAGACCCAGGACGAGGTGGAGAGATTATATCTCCACACTGGCCTGGGAACGCCTCGGGGTCCCCCAGTCAGAGTTGGTCAATGTGGCCCGGGAAAAGGAAGTTTGGGGCCCCCTGCTGGAGCTGTTGCCCCCGCGACCCGACCCCGGATAAGCGGTTGAAGATGGATGGATGGATGGATAATTGAACATCTTTTGACATTTAAAAAAATCCATGCATTGATACATTGTTTTGCTGCTTGGTGAGTTTAATATTAGCTGCAATTGTACAATACATTCATTAGGAAGGCCTAGTAGTGCATTGCTATAATCTAATCGGATAATAATAAAAGCACATGTTTTTTTGTTTTTCTTGTGGGGGGAAAAGTTTCATCTTAAATTTGCTTTGAAAGTTATAAAATTAAGTTTTAGTTTTATTCTATATAAGCACACTTCAAACTTTAAATGACTCATTACAATCGACACCAGGACTGTGATGGTAAGATAAATGGTAAGATGTGTAGTCAGATGACATCAATGGCCCCAGTTTTATCTTGCTTTGGTTAGAGGATGTTGTGTCAGTCAGATATGTATGCCTGCATTAGCAACGATAAAGAAATCTGTATGTGGGTCGATTTGTGTGTGGAAACAGATATGTGTTGGATGTTATCCGCTCTGTGTAGAAGTTAAAAACTCAGTTAAAACAGGTCTTTCAAAAAAAAAATTGTTATCAATGTGTAAATAAAAGAACTTTCAGCTAAGATAGCAGGTCCTTGTGATTTTAACTATCTTGTGCTGACGTGAGGAAGGCTGAGGAGACAGCCTGGTATGGTAACTTGACAGTGCAGTTGAAATCCCAGATCACTCGCCTGGTACAGACTGCTATGAAAACGATGCGCTTCCAGCTCCTACCTTCTGGTAGAAGCTTCAGGGTTCCCAAGAGCAGGCTGAACAGCTACACACATTCCTGCCTCCATGTCTATTAACACTCACATGTAATGTAATATAGATGTAGATGTGGTCGTCTACCGGCCGGAGGGAAATATCTGGCTCTTTAACTGCTAAACTGCTGTACTTAAAGTGCATACTTGTGGTGGATATTGGCCAGTCTCAGTTGTCATTGCTTCATTTTGATTGCACTCTTTGTGTGTTCATTTCTGCATGAAGTACTTTGGTGGCTCGAGCTACTGTTAACATTTGACCATCAATACAATGCACAAAGCTCATTGGTGTCTACCAGACCGTTAGCTCTCTGATGCTAATTACCAAAAAAGAGTGAAAAGATGTAATGGTCTCTTGAGGAGACAGAATTGGATTGTACCTTTTTTTGAGTTTTAATTCATCCAAAATCCAGTACATGGATTGTTTGATAGAGTTAACCTGCGCTGTCTGACTTACTGTGACTATGCTGTTTCTCCACAATGAAGCACCTCATTTGTCATTTAAAATATAGTCTGATTAAAAGAGGCTGTTGATTTCCATGAATTACATTATTAAGTAATGTTCTTTTCCCCACTCAATGTAACAGAGGACAGGACCAGTGGACCTCTGACCTTCACAGAAAAACTTCATGTCATCAACGTAAGTGCACTCTTCGCTTCACTTCAAACTTGACTATTTGTCAAGTTTACACTTCACATCACTTGATTCCTGTGAGCAGGGCCTGCTGAGGTTTGTGTTTCCCCTGGGATTGGTCTACTTCGCGGAGTATTTCATCAACCAGGGCCTGGTAAGTTCTCTGCTCATCTTACTGCATGTTGTTGAGCCAAACCCAACTTCCTTGTGCTGTAGGCTGTATGAAGATATGAGATGAAATGTTCATGAGGATATTTCAACGTTTAAAAATATAGCACATTTTGTAATGATATTTATCCCAGAATAATGTAGATGTTTCGTTTTCCAGATGGAACTCCTGTATTTCCCCAAAGTGTTCCTGTCTCATGCAGAACAGTACCGCTGGTCAGTTAACATCACTGTAATATTATTCTGAAGGATTGACTTTATTTAAACTTTCTAAGGGTCGTGCAATTCAATTCAGTTGATAATTGTTTGTGTACTCAGGTACCAGACGCTGTACCAAGTTGGTGTGTTGGTGTCTCGGTCGTCCCTGTGCTGTGTGAAGATCAGGAAACTGTGGGCTCTCTCTTCGCTACAGGTGAGAAATACACACATTTTCCTCAAATGAATCTGACATTTCATATTCATTTATTTTGCAAACTGACAGTATTTTTTTGTGGGGTATTCCTCTTATTTCCTCATGTGACAACTAAAACGGTTGAGCAAACACCCTGGTCAAGGTTAAATATTTTGAAAAAAGTCAAAGTTAGTAGCTTGAATAGGAACAGTTTATTGGGTAAATGTGCATTTTATATACTGCTTGATCTTAACCATAATTTAGTTGCCACATAATATACAACATTGGCATACAGACAGAAAGCACGCGGTATTGAAAAAAAGTAACATAGTAGTAGGTACAGTATGTGAAGCTCAGAATTTGTTCTATTGCAGTTCTTATAGTAGCTTATTCCCAACGTCATATCCATATCACATGACTAATTAGTGACAGAACAATATGTTGCTGTATTGGTAACAAACCGTAGTGATACGGTATGTAGAGACGAGCCAGATCTGTCCAGTGCCCTAAGAGAAGTGAGCGAGCGGCATTAGTGCGTCTGCTGGGAACAGCTCAGTGCGTACTGCGTGCGTAGCTCGGGTGCGGTTGAGCGAGAGAGAGCGACGGTGGATGAGAGCAGACTGGTGTTGGTGATCAGAGCAGATTAAAGTTTTTCAGTGGTAGTGAATGCACAGTGAAGGTTTCAGCTTGTCCATGGAGAAACACTGCAGCGCATCAAGAGCCAAGGTAAGATGCTCAAGGATTCTTTTTTTTTTTGCGTTGGTTGAAAGAGAATATTAGAAGAAAACTGCACTTTAAAATGTAACTATCATTCTTTTTTTTTTATTGGTGTCTTTTGTGTTCAGTTCAGTTTGTTCAATTAAAGAATGTTGAAAATAGCTTCCTTTTTCATTGTTTTTAATTTAATAAGCAATTGGTTGTATTTCAGCAGGATACTGAAAGCAGCAGAATATTTTTATTTATCTCTATCAGTCAACAACATTATCCCATATTTACCTCATATCGTGCAGATTATCTCCTTTTCTTATGTTTTCATGTACAATCATATTATTTATAGAGTAAATTGAGGCTTTATGCTATAGCGTGACATCGCCAGACCAAATGGCAAATGCAAATTTGTCGGGACCCTGATTTCCATTTCGTATTTCTTTTTTATTTAGTCTTTGTGACACCACACTGGCCTATCCTCATCGCCAGCTGCTAATAACAAAGACGTTATCACACAAATGCGCCGACGTCAGACAGAATATTGATCCCTTACCTACATCAGTAACAACAGCACAGACACACTTAAAATAGCCAAAGCAGTATGACAACGCTTAGCTACAAAGCTTGGTTATTTCAGATTGCTTGCCACAAAGTGTCACATTCCTGTTAAGGTCCAACTTGTGACTGCTGACCCATGTTGTTGTGTCACAGCGTTGATGACCAGGACGTGTGTTCTCCACAGGTGGTGAACGCAGTGCTGCTCCTGTTGTCTGTGAGTTATCAGCTCCTGCCCAGTGTCTGGCTGGTGTTCGCTATTGTCCTCTATGAGGGTCTGCTGGGTGGAGCTGCGTACGTCAACACCTTCTACTTCATCAGCAAGGAGGTAGGCTGCACGATTATGGCCGAAATGATAATCCCGATTATCTTTGATCAATAATGAGATCATGAATTTTCATTGATTTTAGGGACAAAACATTTTTTTATTGCCAATTCACTTTTAAGGAAACAGCACTGCTTTCACTTCCATGTTGTGCGACATTCCTGCTAAAATCTTTGCATCAAAATAAGAAATTAAATTAAGTTTGCGTTTTCCTTTTGCCCCACTGCTCTCTGTTGTATACAGGCTCCTGACTAACTGCCTAATTTAACATAATTCAGTTGCACCCAAAATGTTTATATATATTATGTACTATATTTTATATATCTTATGGAACAAAGTACATTTACTCAAGTACTGTACAATGTTGAGGTACATGTTCTGCTACTTTATACTTCTACTCCACCACGTTTCGAATATAAATAATAACAATTATTGCACATACATTTATTTTAAAGCTTTAGTTACTTTGAAGATTCAGACTGATAATACAAAAAATAATCAACTAATGAATGATGATGTATTATTAAAGACTAACTACCCAGCAGTATATGAAGTCATTCCAATAAGCTCCTCCTTTACCAGCTGTACCATTACAATTATGAACATATTAATGCATCAATAATTATAATACAATAATAAAATATATATATATATAGTGTTCTGCATGAGTCAAATCAAGTTGATTTACTATATAGTCCAATATCACAAATTACACATTTGTCTCAGTGGGCTTAACAGACTGTACAAGATACGACGCCCTCTGTCCCTGAGGAGGATCCTCTCCCAGGACAGACAGACGTGCACTAGATGTTGTGTGTTGAGAATAAACAACATAGTAAAAATACAACATGAAGTGATCGTATATGAACAAGATGGATCAGGAGGATGTCAAAAAAGCTTCCGGTGCCTCCAAAAAAAGATATTAACGTGTGCGTCAGGCAGGACCAGGACAACAGGCGCAGCCACGATTCATGATCCAGACGTAACCTTTAATAGTGGCAACCTGCCAAATGAGAGACACAGAGACTCTGGGGGTGATGAGTTAGTAACATGTATTTAAGGGACATGAATGCATACAGATAGAGAGGGAGAGGAGGAGAGAGTTTTAAGTCCCCCTGCAGTCTAAGCCTAATCGTGATTGTGATTAATATTTGATTAACTGTGCATCCCTGTCAGGTCAACTTTCTGTCACTTGCTATGTTATTGGGGGTATCCACGTGTCACTCCGTCAATGTTAACCTGTTACCATGGTAAAAGGCGGAAAATCTACATTTCTAATTCCATCAGTGCGACAGACTCAAGTCAAACTTACCACTCTGACACTCTCAGAGCACCGTCTTGGTTACTCTTTCCACTGTTCCAACAATCATCACCCGTGGTTTGGCCTAAATAACCTCCTTTAAATCACAAGTTAGATGTGAAGAAATGTGCCAGCTCTACACACTGTCTCTCTCCTATCCACTGAGCAGCGGCTCTCACTCACTCGCCTGGGGCAGACCATTAAATTAGACAAATAAAATGACAGAAATTGCCCAAAAAATCGCAGCCAATACTCAGCCAATCGCCGATATATTCATCCATATATTCATCCAATTGCCCAACCCTGGTGCGTATATGGACTGATAAGAAAGAAAGTGTATGATGATAAATTGCCAGACCCCTCTGCTCTGTGTACATTCTACATTAAATATCCAGTGTGTGTTCATCCTGACTTCTTTCTTTTGTCCACAGACTGAAGACAGACAGAGGGAGTTTGCTATGGCTGCTGCCAGTGTAGGAGACAGTCTGGGCATTGCCCTGGCTGGACTCACCGCTTTCCCCGTACACAAATACTTCTGTTCCCTGTGACGCAGCCCACACACACCTGAACCATGAAGGCACGACAAATGGAGTCTTAACTCCTACATACAAATATTGACTCCACACACTGTGTTCAATGAGGATTCCTAATCACGAGCAGTGAGCCATCCATAGAGATGTGGACACGCTTCCTAACTGATACTCTTCACCAACTTCTACTGCTTTTTGGGATGCACATGCTATGAGCAACCATGACCGGAGCCTGTTATCCCATGACGGAAGTACTTTTCAACAGAAGGCATGGTAAAAGATAACTCGACTTAAAAATGTGTTTGCACAAACTGTAAGCGTCTGTTGCCTGAAGAAAATGTCCAAAGCTTGTTTTGCAGATCAATACTAGTTGTGCACTAACCTCTGTGACAAAAAACAACACTTTTCCTGTAGCCGTTTTTACTGTATATGAAGCAGCAAAAGCAAGAACAGGAAATGTCCAGTCTATAGCCATTATAGTTCGGCTAAATGAAGAAATGCAGTCTGAACAACACGCATCTCAGAGCATCACATAATCTGGATTTAAAAAGAATAAAATTATATTTAAAGTTTATTTTTTAACAGTGTTTTTCAGTGTTCCTGAATAATGGGACAGAGTAGAGCATCTCATTTTCAAACATAACACCTACTGTATTGTTGTCATGTAGTTTGAAGAGCTTCCTTTTAGTAATTTTACTGACCTCACTTATTATGATTTATGATAGAAGTTAGAATCATACAAAAAAAAAACCTTGTGAAACTTTCGAACCAAAATTGGTACAAAAAAATTATTGATACTAAAGGCCTTATGTGACGACACTTAAAATTAGACTTTTTATTTCATTTTTTTATATTTACTGCTGATGGTGTGATATATTTAATCTCTGTTTTTCCATTATTGCATTTTGATGTGTCCTTGATACTGGCTCATAACCATTGAGTACTGACTGTTGTTTTTGGTTTAACACAGTTGAAGTAATGTTTTTTATAGTGCCTTCTGTATTCTGAGAAGCAGGTTGAATCGGGTTGTTGCTTAACTGACTGACATGTTGTTGCTTATCAGTCACTGGGACTGTTAAAACAGGTCATATGCCTTTTACTATAACTTTCTACCAAAGATAAAGGTCTTTTTGTGGATTAGCATTTTATATTGTATATGCTGTAACAATCTGGAAAACAGGACAATGCCCAGCATTTTAAAATACAAATTATTTCAAAAGTATATATTGTGTCAGTTAAAATGTATCATAACAAAGGGTTAACATTAGGGTTTTGGGGTACGCATGTCAACTTTGTTAACATCAACATTTTGTTGTGCACTTTATTGCCCATATTTCGCTCAAATTCAGGTTTTTGCTCCAAAAATCTCAGTTTTCCTGATTTCTGTAAGTAAACTTGGTTGTAAATGGGATTCATAAATCTGATTTCACATTATTTTAATAATGTACTTTGTCCATATGCACACCGTATTCTCTTAAACATGTCTCTTAAACATACAGATGTAGACATTCATGCAGTATATAGATAATCTGTTAGTGAATCACTCAAACATACATGCATGTATCTGCCTGCTGCCACCTTTAAATGATTATATTGAAGGTTTCATTCTAAGCCATTTTGCTCATTAGCACTACAACTAACAACTAACTATTTTCATTAGCAGGTAAAATGTGATTATTTTATTGATTAATCAACTCCTCGTTTGGTCTTTAAAATGTCAGAAAATAGCGAAAATGTCCATTACAATTTCATAAAGTCCAATGTGACTTCTTCATATAACTTGGTTTGTTCGACCAACAGTCCAGACCCCCAAAATATTCAGTTTACTATTGCATCAAATGGAGAAAAGCAACAGATCCTCACAAGTAAAAGACTGAAACCAGGGAGTTTTTGGTATCCTTACTTCAAAAATGATTTAGGGCTAATTGATTGCTGTATAAATATTGCTGATCATTTTCTGTTGACTAATCTCTTCAGTTCAAGTTTATCTGTAATTAAAGTGATGGTTGAGCAACATTTTATGAATTATGTGGTCGTGTGTTTTGTTCGTCGTCTTTCTACATGAATCATTGACTCTGGTCTGATTCTCTTCCAAACTTTACTGATTCTTTCTCCCAGGTCTAATAACAAACCACTACTGACACCTTGTGGTTTAATGTTTAATGCCACCTAATCGTCACAGTTGTGCAGCTACGAATAACATTTAAAGATATTTGGACGTGTTTCCATATACAAATACTGTGCTTTGAATCTTTGTATCTGGTATTGCCTTCCTCCACAAAAACAGCTAAATTTCCTTAAATATATGGAATATTTATATAATAATATACATTCTTAATATATAAATATATAATAATATATATGATATAATAATGTATATGATATAAAATATGTATATTATCTACATTATAATATATATTATAGAATTATATGTACATATTATATAATATATATGGATATAGTATATAATATATATATATGGATATGATATATAATATATATGTATATATTATATAATATATATATGTATATAATATATATATAATATATATAATATATATATATATATTATATATAATATATATATTATATATAATATATATATTATATATAATATATATATATACATATACGTATACATATATGTATGTATAATACACAGATATATATATATATATATATATATATATATATTGTCCATGCACTAAACCGAGGCTGTGGTCTGTACTGAGCGTTGCGCGCTCCCGACACCGGAAGTTACAGTCAAGCCGTGCGTGTTCATGAGCACGGGAGCAGGAGTGGACCCGGCAAAGACGTTACCTACCGGGGGAAGAAGAGGTGCCAGCCGGTGGATCAATCCATGGAATGAAACATAGTTATGTTTGTCATCGTCCTTCTATCACTCACTTCACGGTAATCACTCTTACCCACGCTTCGTCGAGTTAACGGCGTCGTGTGAATGGTTCAGATATGTGTTGCTAGCGTACGCGTTAGCTAGCCTGCTTACGAAGCTAGCATGTAAGCGCTAACCAGTGTTGACGCCGTCAGCTAACAAACGGCTAAGCTAAATACGGTTCTTAATTCAATCAGCACACCTAGTATGTGCGGTTGTTTGGTACCAGTTGGTATGCATTATTGTTATAATTCAGGATTACTTCCCAAACAAAATGGTTGGCTAAATGATCAAATAATCAGTTGTTCGGTGACGTCGTTAGCAGTGATGTAAGCTAGCGTGCTAATGGTTAGCTTACTATTTAGCTACGCCCATAGGCCTCACATTCCTGGACGAATATCGTCAGTTTTTGACTAGTATTATTCTGTGTTAAAAAGAGGAGAAATGCGTTTCTCCTGCTGTTCTGAATAAACTATCGTCATCGTTTATTTAGCAACTGACGTTAAACAAATAACTAAACCTGTGTTTTCGTTTACTCGAATGTTGCTACATTGTTTTGCTTTTCTTTCAGATGCATTGTTAACCCGTTCCCCCTTTATTTCCTTTTACAGTTCTAATTCTTCTTAACAAGAGGTGGACGTCCAAGTGTTAAAGAGCCCTGTGTGTTTCCGAGGAAGGAGCGTGTAGTGCCTGTCCCGTTAGTGCCCCGGGCCAGTGTGCGACAGCCAGACCAGAGGAGTGTGTGTGAGCAGCTCTCCCTATGTGTGTCACTATGGGGGACATAAGTGACCTGGACCGACAGATAGAGCAGCTCAGACGCTGTGAGCTCATCAAAGAAAATGAAGTCAAGGCACTGTGTGCCAAAGCCAGGTAATGAATCGACTTGACCCAATACATACAGAAAACAAAACAATATATTGAGTTTTCACCAGAACGTGTTGATTCTTGCTAGATACATCCATTAATCACACATAGCAAATTAAAGTAAATAAGTCCAAGTGTCCTTACAGCCTACTACATGTTGATTGTATGCAGTATTTACCACATACTATGAAGGGGAGATGCAATACATGTGAAGTCTGCTTGCAACACCCTGCCTGTAATACCACTTGTTCCTCTAGAGGTGAAAGTGAGTCACTGTAGCTCCAGTCTGCCTTCAATCAAACATGAGATACAAGAAGTTGATCTGCCCCTGAGGTGGCTTAGACGACAACACAACTCGTATTTTCGCCTCTTCCCCGTCGGCGAGAGGCTGCTGTGCCGGGAGTAGAGGCATCTCGGGGAGACGGACCTTCAGTAAGCAATTAGCTCAATTTCAGTTTATGCAAACTCCAGCACCGGGGGTGTCTGATCCCCTCTTAACACAGTTTAGACCCAGCCCTCCACCAGCACGCTGTGACTCCCGGTGCTGGTGTTTGTGCTGGCAGAGTTCAAGTTGCGGCGGCCGCTGACTGAAGGTCCTTCTCTGGAGCCGCTGCAGCCTCTCATCTCAGCAGGGTGGTCTCCCGGCTGCCGGGGGGACGAAGCAAAGGTGTGGGGTATTATCTAATTTCTGCCACTTTGAAATTAGTCCAACAAATAGACTATCAGCCCCCAGTCAGTGGCACAAACACACAAGAAGATTATAAAGTGGCAGTGTGTTCTTGATCGCAGAGTTTCAGCTGTTTGGTCGAATTTTTATTATTATTTTTTCATGTAAATGTTTAATGGGAAGTTGGCAAATCCTATTTGTGTATTTTCAGAGAGATTCTGGTTGAAGAAAGCAATGTCCAGAGAGTAGACTCTCCTGTCACAGTGAGTAACATTTCTTTCTGCTCTTGTTTGCTTAGGATTTGACTAAACATAGATTAAATGTAGAAATAATGTCTTTTGTCTCATAGGTGTGTGGTGATATACATGGTCAGTTCTATGACTTGAAGGAGCTGTTTAGAGTAAGTTTCTGTTCCTTGCTACACACCGATCATTGCAGACTTAGTCGTCACACCTTCGTTTGTCAGTTTGTTGTATATTAAAGTTGTCTTGTGGAGCTGGACAGAGTTGCACACATTCTGAACATTGTCCAAGTGCAATACACTGAATATACAATTCTAAACACCAGTCTTAAAAAAAAAAAAAAGTCCCCTGATTGTCAGGATGATCACATTCCTGATGTTTTTTTTAAAATATCGTCCCATACTTTACTGCAGATGATATAATACCATCAGCAATGTCCTCAAATCCATGCATAGAGGTCTTTAAAACTAGAAATTTGAATGAAAACACACTAAATGCGGTTGGAAATATCTTTTAAGCCTCAGTTCATTTTGATAGCCCATTAGATACTAGAGGTGTAAGTCACAAGTTCCATCACTATATGATATTATATCTGTTCTTGAATTGGTATATCGATGGATCGCTACACTTTGCTAGATTTCTGCTGCATCCATGGAAGTGTTCCTAATGAGTTCTGTCATTAGTACCCTCATCTGACATGACGTTAGGAAGTAAAGGTCGAAATAAAGTTTTAGCAGGACATGCTGTAGTTGTTGGATGGAGCTAGTTTGTCTGTATCCGCAAAACGGATGCCCAGTCCAGTCACACTTAAAATGTCGGAGGCATCAGTGCAATGTTAATGCGTGCACATAAGATTCACAGTATCGCACTGTTCAACTACTTTTTTTTTTTTTTATTCCTTCCACATGACAGGTTGGTGGCGATGTCCCCGAGACAAATTATCTCTTCATGGGAGACTTTGTGGACAGAGGCTTCTACAGTGTTGAGACGTTCCTTCTTCTGCTAGCTCTTAAGGTACACAGGACTTTTTTCAGAGATGGAACTGTACTACATTCTCACAGTTGGGGTTTGCCACATAACAGGAGAAGCAGTGTGTGTTGACTGTACGTTTTTCTTGACATGCAGAAGGTTTATGAAATCCCCTAGTCCTCGTCTCATTGCTTCTGCTGTGCTCCTCAGGTGCGTTATCCAGACAGGATAACCTTGATTCGGGGAAACCACGAGTCCCGGCAAATCACCCAGGTCTACGGCTTCTATGACGAGTGCCTCCGCAAGTATGGCTCAGTCACAGTCTGGAGATACTGCACTGAGATATTCGACTACCTGTCCCTCTCCGCTATCATTGATGGCAAGGTGAGATACATTGTGACCTATTTCCTTCCTCGCTGATGAAAATGAATTGACTAAATTCACAGAGACCTGAGTGGTTCCCTGGAGGTGTCTCTACTATAATTGCTGTTTCAGTTATAGAAGGTGTATCAGTTGGGTTGATGTACTCCTCTTTCCCTTCAGATCTTCTGTGTGCACGGTGGCTTGTCTCCCTCCATCCAGACACTGGACCAGATCCGAACCATTGACAGAAAACAGGAAGTTCCCCATGATGGGCCAATGTGTGACCTTCTGTGGTCAGATCCTGAGGGTATGCAGGCATCCTGTTGAGCCTTGTTAACACACGTTGATGAATGTTCAAGTAAACTATTTGTTATGATGAAGGGAAAAGTTTGTAGTATACAGCAACAGTTGTCACACTGATGCCATGTTAAGCAGATCTTCTCTCCCTCAGACACCACAGGATGGGGGGTGAGTCCTAGAGGGGCTGGCTATTTGTTTGGCAGCGACGTGGTGGCCCAGTTCAACGCCGCCAATGATATCCATATGATCTGTCGAGCACACCAGCTGGTCATGGAGGGCTACAAGTGGCACTTCAATGAGACGGTGCTCACTGTGTGGTCAGCACCCAACTACTGCTACAGGTATGAAGATACAGTAAAACTTTTTCTCCAGCACTACAGCCACTCATCCACTATCGCGCCAAACGCGACATATGTCTAACCGCCACAAATAAATCAATGTATAGGAACCATAGCACTGTGTCTGCGTCTTGTAACGTCCCCTCAGAGAACACCTGTGTTTCTCTGCAGAGCATGTGTGTCAGTAGCTCTGCAGGGCAGATTGTCCACTAGTTAGTCGATCTCAGACCGTGTCCTTCTCTCGGCCCTAACCCAAACCCTAAATGGGTGGACATTAATATACCTGGACGGGCCACCCAACTGTTTGTGTGGGAAATACTGATGTCAACACCTCCTCAGACAGAGATGTTAACCAATGGCAGCCCTGCATGAAAACCTCAGCTCTCCTTCATTTGAATGGAGTGCACGACAGGTCGTCTGGCCAAAAAGTTAACCCGGGCTCAACTTTTTCTGCAGCACTATAGCCACTCACCCACTATCGCGGCAAACGCACATGACCTTGTGCGTACCAAAGCCAGATTCCTTTCCATTATCACTTATGGTATCGGATCGCAGTGGCTCTATGTTGGGGCCAGCTTCCAGGTGCTCTGGGGCCATGCAGGGCTAACTGGTCTGAGGTGGAGGTGAATTTGTGACAACATGGACTTAGCAAGAGCGCCGACTGTGCATTCTTCTGTACCGAGCTACATCAGTCACATCTAGCTTGTTCTTCTGAGAAAAAGGAGACAACAAACTAAATGATTGCTTTAAAGAGAGTTTGTATGAGGAGATTCGCCGCTGTGGCAGTTACCAACATGAATATAATTTGTCTTGATGAAATGAATACAAAGACAGTT
>CALSBV010011341.1:0-15395 GCA_943590825.1 Bovichtus diacanthus | reverse complement strand
ATCATCACCATATCATCACTATATCATCACCATATCATCACCATATCGTCACTATATCATCACTATATCATCACCATATCATCACTATATCGTCACCATATCGTCATTGTGTTTGTGTCCACCTGATTAATGTAAGTCCGATATTCTCAGCTCCTGATATTTGTCTCTTTAGATGCTTAATGTTCCACTGTGTTCACTCGATGTTACTCTTTGTTTGCTGCTGAGACCAAAGACTGAACCAAAACCGTGTAAATGCGAAACGAAACAATAAACCAAAAGATGGCAACACAACTGAGAGGAACTGCGGAGGTGGTGATGCGTCTCCTTTCATTGTCATTCCACGTAATGTTGCTAGAAGAATCTAAAAGTACTGGATGTTGTGACAAAACAATCCCTCAATATGTGGTTATTGACCTTAAGAAGTCCATATTGGTCCGAGGCAGAAATCACCTTGGCGGGGTATAGCCAAGAATGTACTGTGTGAATGAAAGCTGGTTTGATGAAAAAGAGGAAGTGAATTATTTCCAGTGGTCCCTGGCCTCACTCTGTCAGCACTTCTGTGTTCTGCTTCTCTCACCATGTGTTACTCCAAAGTTGGACTTTCCCCTCTCAGCTCATGTGCTGGTGTTTTGCGAAGGACACGGTGTAACTTGAGTAAGCTTTCAGTGTGAGGATTCTGTGAAGTTCTATGCAGAGGATGTCTCTCTGTCTAGGATGAGCTGGACCTGTTGAAGGAGAAAACATTTGTCTGAATGTAAGAGATTCCCTCATATATGAGGTATGTGTCTTCCAAGTAAATAATAATAATAACTTGAGCTGGGTATTGAATTGATGGACTTCAGTCACCCACCTGACAGTACAGTAAGCGCTGAGCAGATTCTAAATCTTGTTTTTGACCTGATTTTTAAATCTTATTTTGATACGTTTGTACCACACAGGCAAGTGAATGTGTGGCTGTGAAATATCAAGAGGGCTTTGGATATAAATGCATTTAGAGAAGTCTGGCCATCAGCCTGTGGTGTATGAATACCAAATGCAAGTAGGCACATGAGACCAGGGTGGAGTTTAGTTCAAAGAGGGGGTGCTGCTTTTATTAGTGTGTTTTAATGTGTTGTAACATGCTTTATCTGTTTTGAACAGATTAAAAGTTTAAATGGATATGAGAGAACTTCAGTGCAAGCTGGAACATACAGTATGTGTTAGACTTGAATATTCAGTCTTAATTCATGTTGGACCATGTGGTGTTCATTGCATGATAAATACAATAAGCCCATGTTCATTTTAGTAATGTTTGATATTATATTTCAAAGGACGGCTCTGTTGCATACGGCTCTGATCCCTTGTATGTTGTACGGCTCTGTTGCATACGGCTCTGATCCCTTGTATGTTGTACATTGCAGGGTGGTGCTGGCCCAACCTCAGCATGGAGAAAAGGCTGTTACCCTTTAGGTTTCTCTGAGCCTATTATTGCGGTGCCTGGTGTAAATATCCTTGAGGTAGGAGGGTACAGCAGGTTATTTCAGCCGAACAATTGTCGGAGAGATTGTAAACATGATCTCCGACAGTCTGCTCCAGGCTGGGTTGCCAGGTCTGTTGGTGTTGACAGATAAGATGACCTACATTTCTTTGAGTTTTGTTGTAGTTTTATTTACCCAGCTGTCCTTTGGCTTTTATTTCCATATCGGCTTGCTTAAAATACTTTATATTTAAGAAATGTTTAGGTTAGTTCTTTAACTTCTAACTTCTCTGTAACTACTCTTTCATTACAATTATTCTAAACGTTTAATCTGTGCAACCAGATTTGAGACTGTTGAAATCTTGTAACAATCGAATGGGAATGTGGTTAAAAGAATATTTTAGAATCCTGTTCATCATGTTGACGTCTCCTCTGTAGAGTTCCCTGTCCATGTCCTTCTCATTCAGTCTGATCCATATTTAGCATTTTCCCTCCCCTTTCTTGCCTTTTTGTTGCATATTGCTCCACAAGTTATCTTTTTGATGGATGCCTTTTCCTTTTTCTGCCTGCCAACTCTGCCACACACACTCTCCTCTCTACTCTGTCCTCCTCTCTGGACTCTCTCTGCCCTCTCACATTGCAGCAGGTTTGCCAGTCCCCTCCAGCTTCCTGGTTGGATGACTCACTGCGTGCCAACAGAACCATCCTACGGGGGGCTGACAGAAAATGGTTGAAATCTAAACACCCTGGTGACCTCACTGCCTTTCAAACTCTTCTCTACTCTTTCTCTTCTTCTATTTCTGAAGCAAAAAGTGCTTTCTTCCAACTTAAAATCCATAATAACTCCAAGAAACTCTACTCTATCTTCTCCACCCTCCTTGATCCTCCCAGTCCCCCACCTCCTTCACTGCTCCTCCCCTCTCACTTTGTCAACTACTTTATAAAGAAAATAGATGACATACGCTCTTCATTCTCCAACTTACCGACTGTCCCTAACTGCTCACCATTCACATCACCTCCCTCCTCTTTAATTTCTTTTTCCCCCCTCTCTCCAAATGAAGTTGTAACCCTTGTTACCTCTGCTGCCCTACCACCTGCCCTCTGGATCCTATCCTCTCTCACCTTCTCCAGTCTATCGCTCCTGACCTTCTTCCTTTTCTCAGCCATCTCCTCAACACCTCCTTAACAACTGGCTGCTTTCCAAACAATCTTAAAGAGGCAAGAGTGAACCCTCTCCTAAAGAAAGCCACACTCCACCCTTCTGAAGGGAACAACTACAGACCTGTCTCTCTTCCTCCATTTTTTTCCAAAACACTTGGACGAACAGTCTTTAATCAACTCTTGTCTTACCTTCACCAAAACAACCTTCTTGATCCGCTCCATTCTGGTTTCAAGGTAGACCACTCAACTGAGTCTTCCCTCCTCGCTGTCACTGAGGAACTTCACGCTGCTGGATCAGCCTCCCTCTCCTCTGTTATCATTCTGGACCTCTCAGCTGTGTTTCACACAGTGAACCACCAGATCCTCCTTTCCACCCTCCAAGAACTGGGAGTCTCAGGCTCTGCTCTCTCCCTGCCCAAATCCTACCTTAAAGACCGCTCTTACAGGATAACTTAGAGAGGGTCTCTAACGGACCCTTGCCAACTCACCACTGGGGTTCCTCAGGGGTCAGTCCTGGGTCTCCTCCTCTTTTCTTTATACACCAATTCACTTGGCTCTGTCATTCACTCTCACGGCTTGTCCTACCACAGCTACGCAGACGACACTCAACTGATTCTGTCTTTTCCCAAATCTGAAACCCAGGTGGAGGCACGGATCTCTGGCTCACATCTCTCAGTGGATGGCTGTACACCACTTAAAACTCAACCACGACAAGACCCAACTGCTCTTCCTTCCTGGGAAGGGCTCTCCCCTCCAAGACCTCACCATCAACATCGGCACCTCGGTTGTTTCCCCGACTCGGCGCGCAAGGAATCTGGGTGTGACTTGATGATCAGCTGTCCACTGCATGCCAGCATCACTGCAACAACCCGCTCCTGCAGACACACTCTCTACTACATCAGGAGGATTCGTCCTCTTCTGACCCAGAAGGCAACACAGGTTCTACTCCAGAATCTTGTCATCTCACGTCTTGACTTCATGTACCATCCGACCTCTACAGCTCATCCAGAATGCTGCAGCCCAACTGGTCTTTAACCTCCTCCAGTTCTCTCACACTGCACCTCTCCTCCTCCCTTCACTGGTCACAGTGGCTGCCCCAATCAGCTTCCAGACTCTAGTGCTGGCCGACCGTGCAGTGAGTGGATCAGGCTCTTCCTACATCCAGGCCACGGTCAAAGCACACACCCCAGCTCGCTCACTTCGCTCTGCATCGTCCAATCAGCTCGCTGCTCCTTCACTGTGAGTGGGACCCAGAGACCCCTCAAATAAACCCTTCTGTTTGCTATCCTGGCTCCTAAAAGGTGGAACGAGCTCCTCACTGATGTCAGGTCAGCAGGATGTCTTCACCGCTTCCATCGCAGACTGAAAACACACCTGTTTAAACTGCACCTCGGCCAATAAAATAATTATTATTTTGCACTTTGAAGCTATTGGTTGAATTTTAATTCTATTTGTTGTCTTAGTTGCTCTTACTTTGGTTTGGCTTATTTGAAGCTATTGTTCTACACTTGTATGATTTCACCTATTGGAAGCTTATGTACTTGCAAGATTCTTGCTGTTCGGAGTCGTATCCTCATGATTGTTTGCACTTATTGTAAGTCGCTTTGGACAAAAGCATCAGCTAAATGAACTGTAATGTAATGTAATGGACAGTAATATGGTAGGATTTGTGTTATTTGTGTATCTTGGCTGTTTCCTAGCAGCATGACTCGAGTCATAGTCGTCCAGTGTGTTATCCCCAGTCATTAATGTTGCTTCCTTCTGAATGCCAAGACTGAAAATCTGCATATGTTGCTGGAAGGTATGTTAGGGATGTATATTCGTTGTATGTTTCAATCATCTGAATGTCTGTTCCCAGCTTTAGGTCGTAGAAGTTACAGATATGAGGTGTGTATAAAACCTTCAGTAACCAGGGCAGTTGAATTCTATTCAATATTCCAAAATATTGCCGCCCCTTCTGCAGTTTGACCTCAGACAACCTTTTCTTTCCCCAACTCCAGGAGAATTTAGTGTCGTGTGTGTGTGTGTGTGTGTGGGTGGGTGTGTGTGTGTGGTGTGTGCGTGCGTGTGTGCGCGCTGCTTTGTGTTAATCCTGAACACTGTTTTTCTGCTCCGCTCTCTGCTGCTGGACGAGCAGCTGCCTGCAGATGTGCTGAGGCTGAAGGAGCGTTGTGCTGTCTCCAGGAGGGAGTTGCCGGTGCACCTCAGTATACCTCATGTTGCCCACTTCAGACAGAGCTGTGACACTAAGGTAGGAATGTTCCTCTCCAGTCCTCCTCCTCCTCCTCTTTAGATTTGGGATTATCAAACCAAGTAATGTAATACAAATGAGGGCTGATTTTATTTTTGATTAAAAAAAAATGTAAAGGTCAAACAAGATCATTTAATTTTAACAAATTGCAATCATTACATGTTTGTATCAGATTTAATAGCCCGCATTAACCTTGGTTATGCGTCTGTACTTACATTGTGTTTCCAGGTGCAGCAGTTGATGAAAGCAGCGAGGAGTGGTACCAAGGACGGTTTAGAGAAGACAAAGTTAGCCATGTTTCGCAAAGTGTCATTCCTGCAGAGAAAAGATTCCACAGGTACAGAAACTGGAACTGGGGTTATCAAGTTCACCTCAATCAATCATTTTGTCACATGTAGGCAGCGACCTCATCTTGGATCCCGGTGGCCTGACGGTAGAAGCTCTTCAGTTTGAGGGAATCTGCTTTATAGTTCCTTTTAGCACCAAGTATGCAGAATGTATCAATTTCTTTTTCTGTATACATAACAGAATGTGCAGGCATTTAGAACCAGCCCTGACCAGACAAATGAACAAACCCCGATGGCAGACAGATAAAAGCATGAGTAAAAGGATTTACAGGCACAAAGCAGCATATCGAGAGACTTGTACGAGAAAAACTGGACAAAAAAACTTTCTACCAACAAAGAATTGAGACAATTGGGTGAATGCTTGCAATGAACAAGCTGCTGTTTAGCAGTATCGACCTCTCTGGAGTAAGATTGTTGAGGTGTGGGTCAAAGAGGTCACAATACACATCACAGGAATGGAAACAAGTAAAAAAAATAGCTGCAATGAAAGCTGCAATTGTGAATATCTGTAACAAAGCAACAGAACAGAATCAGTCAATTGTTTTTCTTTCTCTGTGCCCATAAAGTGGTTGTGTTTCATTTTGCAGGTGAGGGAAAGGATGATGCAGGTTACATGGATGTGTCTGTGTGTGAGTTAAAGCACCCTCCACCTCAACTGTGCCCCATGCCAGAGGGGCTCAGCAGTCAGCAGGTGTGTATATGGACATGAGTGTATTTACACTCACGCCTGGGCATTGGCCAGGTGCAAATGCCTGTATATCAAAATGAGTAGATAACATTGTGAGGCCAGCTTTTGTTCATCTACGCAGAGGCAGAGGGGAAAATAAATATGATCATGCACGCAACATCCATGTTTAGCTGTTGTTGTAATACATGACGTACATTTCTACAGCTGTAAGTCCATCAGTACAACAGAGTCCTGTCATGCTCACCTGTTGCCCGAACTTTCTCTCTGTTACTCTCACACTGTTGTCATTCACTCATTAATCGCTTCTACTTTTCTGTTTTCTCAATTGTCAAGCTACTGTCAGTGGAACTCAACATTTCCTCCAGATGTTTCAAAATAAAAGCCTTCCAGCAGCTCAACTTTGCATCATCCTCCCCTTTTCTAGATTTGTATTTCTTTTGTAAAACATCTGCAGGAAGTGTTGAATTTCCCAGATGACAGCTTAACATTGCATGAAAGAAAAGAAAGTAGAAGCCACTGGAATACATTAGTGATTGAAAACAATAAAATGTTTTTTTTTTTAAATAGAAATTGAGAGCAGCATGATATAACATGACGTGTACTAGGGGAATTAGTGCTGTGGAACATTTTACTGAATTTACCATGTGAGCCATTACAGTACAGGTAATTCTACAAGGCTTTTATAAGTGACCACCGTTTATTTGTTTGTGCTGAACACAGCAACTATTTAAGATGCTGTCATTATTTTAATATCATCTTTTATTTGAGTATTTACAGGATGCAAAAATAGTAATTGCAGTTGTGTTCATTTCACATTTCTCAATGCCTCCTTCAGGTTGTCAGACGTCTCATCCTCAGCTCCATTGTGCAGAGCGAGAGGAGCTACCTGGACTCTCTCAAGAGAATCCTGCAGGTGAGTCCCCTCTCCTCAGGTATCAGGGTACCCTGCATGTCCGTGTTCCCATGGGAGAAAGTAAGAATGGACTCATGTAAAAGACTGTGAGTCCAGCTGTTTCTGCTCTCTGCTCACCTGGACAATGTTTTTGAACTTGTGTAGAAAACATGTTATACCATAACAAATCCAAAGCTCCAGTGATGATGGAGCTATTTCGTGGTTCCTTACAAATCTTGACAAGCAACATTTGAAGTCATTATTTAGCTACCAAGATTTGAGAAATGATGAAGGAGCTCAAAGTCCAAAGTACACAATTTGATCTCCAGCATGCAAATACACTACCCTGCTGAAAAACTGAAAGATGTTGTGTCTGCCATGTAATCCTGGTTCTACAGTATGCCAAACTGACCTTTCACTGTCTGTTAGGACTACCAGCAGCCTTTGCTGGAGCCACAGAACTGGGTGCTGAACCCTAAGAAGGTGCGTCAAATCTTTTACCGTCTGCAGGAGATCCATCAGTGCCACTCAATGTTCCAGATTGCCCTGGCATCCCGCGTGGCCGAGTGGGATCACAGCGAGAAGATCGGAGACCTGTTTGTCGCCTCGGTCAGTCTCTCAGACCTTTCCTTTACTGACTCTTCAGTTCTGTACTTTCTGACGTTTCTTCCCTCTGTTGGAGGTCCAGCAGATCACTCGTGTTGTCTTTCAAACTCCACACCCCCCGTTTACCTTTTGTTGTCACTGAGCCTCTCCATCCATGTATCCACCGCACCGCACGGCAGGCTCGACTCACAGAATTAGTTTTCCGCGGCAGGAACTACTGCCTCAGTGTCGGCGGGGTGATCCGCTTGAAACTTCCGTGTAAACGGGAGACTCGCTGAATCCTTTCATCGGGAACCAAAGAGAGGAACGTGTGCACTTCCTCGATTGTAAGACGTGGTGTACAGCGTAGTTTTGCCATCTGCCATTTGTTTTAAATCTGGGATAAATGGAAAAAAAAATGCGATTACCATTGACATTAGTTTGCTATTTAAAGATGGCGGGTTTGTGCAGGATGTCCTGTGACACGCTACTGACTATTCTCTCTACACCTTTTACTATCGCTCAGCTCGTGGTACTGAACATACTGGTACTGGACATGACCAGGCACCAGGTGCTATCCCTAGTGGAAAACCAAATGAGCCGGGTCAAGAAGAGCCATACCATGCAGTGGAAACGCGCTCCTGAAGCGACACTATGACGTCATCAGGGTTGACAAAGCTTCTCCACAGCCTTAATAGAAGATATTTTTTAAGCCATATCATTGTATGGATTGCGATTGCGAGTGTCAGAATAACATTTTAAATGTGAAACTAATTCAGAAGTCCAGCAGAATTACAGATAATGTAATTTACATTAGCATTTATGTGATCAGTCAAAAAACCCTTGTTTAATTCCTTTAAAATCCAGTTCTCCACTTGCATCTCCCTTTAAGTAGCTTCATGGTTGTAAAAATCCTCCCACTCGGTCTCTCTTTGACTCTTCAATGTCAGCTCTTCAAAATGATTAATCAACTGCCGAGTCCTGATGTTACACTCTTTCCTCCACAGTTTTCAAAGTCCATGGTGCTGAACGTGTACAGTGACTACATCAACAACTTCAACAACGCCATGGCACTGATCAAGAAGGCCTGCATGTCTAAACCTGCTTTCCTGGACTTTCTTAAGGTTCACACTTCGAACCCCACAGTCTGCACTCAAAGGGTTTCAGTCCAGTGTACTTAGTTTCTGTCTGACGGAACTGAAACATCTATTTCAATGCTTTAATTATCAGATATGATGACATGAATAGCAGCATATTAATATCTAGAATGAACACACTGGCAGCAAAGAGCTGTTGTTCCTTACGACACGCTTTAAATGCTGCAGCGAGGCTGTCATGTTCAAACCTTCCACAACATTGTATAGAATATCATAGGAAACCAGCAGGACAGCTGGGATTTATCTCAGCTGCTAAACCTAACTTAATAACAATAATATATTAATAAACCTCATTTATATAGCACCTTTCAAAATGCAGCTCCAAATGTTCAAATACATAAAAAATTAAGCAGTTCAATAACTAAAGTTAATGACAAATGTAAGTATAATTGTATAACAATGTAAAATTGTAATCCTCTAAGATTGAGCAATATTGTACAGAATCAAGAAATGGCGGTGGAGTAGTAATCATTCTAGATCAAAGACAGAGTTGTTTAACTGGAACTTTAGGTTAAGAAATTAGCCCCCGTTGTCTTTCAACATTGGTTACGGTATCTCACTCTGGGACGCGGCCCTCACACCCACAGAAGCTTTTTGCGCTACAGTAGTCCCGTCTTCTCACTAGGAGGGACTTCCTCCTGCTATAAGAGCCTGACACACAACTTTCCCTCCTCAGTCTAAATAAGCACACCTCTACCTCGCTTCAGGCAAGAAGGGTGGTCTGGTGAGATACCTCCCTTATTCTTTTCCTAACCTAAAGTTCTCTTGCAACATTTGTTTCGGTACCTCTCTATGGGATATAGAGAGTCCCGTATTGCCAGACAAGCTAACCTCAGAGACGGGTCACTAACACACAGCCTGTTTGATAGGCACACCGTGTACTGAACACACAAAACTGTATGGGACATCATCCAATTTGTTGAACCTGGTGAAAGTGTTTCGGCATTGCCCAGCTGGCAGCCGCACATCTCTCTCAACAGAACCCCCCTGAAACAGTGCCGAGGACGTAGCCATAGCACTGCAACCCCTTGCACTTATAGGCCATGGCAAAAGCCCCCAGGCTCCAGTGTGACATATGCTGCTTTGTAAGAAGGTTTCCCCAGATGTGGTGTAGCCCATGATATAAGCAACTGCTCTGATTTCCTGAAACCCGCTGCTCTGTCATCATAGGCACGAAATGCCTGTACCAGGCTGAGCGCATTAAGCGGTTTATGCTCCTGCGTGGAGAAAGGAGGAGGATAGAAAGCTGACAGCTTAATAGTGCAGTGTGATAATGTCGCGTTAAAAAAGCTTAGGCCCCCATTACAAACTGCATACATGACAGGTTGACCAACAACGCATATTTTAAAGCAATAAAGACGTTTTAAATTAAAGGAGTGCACATCCATGTTAGATTCGATTTTTTTAATACCCCACATGGTTCATATTACAATGTCACATCTTCAAAGCGCAGAACACTGACAAGATCTACTCTCCATGTGACTTGTAGAAGAAGCAGGCCTCCAGTCCAGACCGAATTACTCTGTATGGCCTGATGGTTAAACCTATCCAACGCTTTCCTCAGTTCATTCTGCTGCTGCAGGTCAGTGACACACATCAGCATGTCTCTGTGTTTTCAGCGTCTGCAGTTGTTCGGCCGTCCTCATGAATTGCATGGGGAACACCAGGTTTTTGCTAATAGTTTAAAATGAAGAGAAAACAAAACATGCCCTCCAGTCACTGCCATTATATTTCATTCTGCTACCACCCGGTGGACAGGATTTTGGTGGGATGGACCTTTTCTACATTTGGTGGAAAATAAAGCATTCTTTTATGTATGAATGACATACTCACAGTTTTAACCCCTTTGAACAACTGTATTTCCACATCATGCAGTCCCTTCATTAAACCATCCAAACATTAAAATACAGTTGAAACTAATGCCTGCTCACCTACATGCCTGTAAATCTCTAGAGACTGAATTAATCACTGAATTAATGGTAGCCTGCATTTTCAAACAGGAAATGTAAATCGTTTGTGGCAGCATGTGGTGTCCAGCCAAGTGGAGTATTTGGTTTCATTACAAGTTCAGAATTGTTGCACTGAAACTTTGTGTTGGAGTTTCTGACAAGAGGAAGTGAAAGGCAGGCACTCATGCGTCTGCTGCAGTGCATTGTGGGTCCTGGATAGTAAAAATGGCTCTAAATCTACTCCCTCAACACCTGCTATCACAAAACAAAGACTAGCAGGTATTACTGCATGTCATTATTCTCTTATTCTGACATCCCTCAAAGCTACACCGGTGGTACAAATGTTTGTATCTGATACAACAGTTTGGAAGATCGAGATGAAAAAGGGTAATGTTCACCAAAAACTAACTTCTCCTCATCAAGGGGGTGTCTGAGCTGAGCCTGTTTCCAGTTTAGATACAATGAATGGACCCGTCTTGACTGATAACTCGTATAGATACCGTGTATAGAAAACAACATTGTCACTGTCCTTTTCTTCAAAAATACTATATACAAGATTCTTTAACCTACCTTACCTTTTAACCCATTGATGGTTTAAGATCAAATCAAATCAAATCAAAATCAAATCAAGTTTATTTATATAGCCCAATATCACAAAGTATACATTTGTCTCAGTGGGCTTTACAGCCTGTACAAGATACGACCCCCTCTGTCCTTAGACCCTCGCACCACACAAGGAAAAATTAGGGATTGTATTCACTAAATATTCTGATGATGATTATTATATCACATGTTCTTTATTTATGCTCATTGATGTTTCTCTTGCCATCTTTGTATGCAAGGAATGCACCCTCTGTACATTATTATAGGTTCCCTGTCAGCTTCAGCTGAGGTAACACTGTGTTGTGTTGTTGCATCAGGACATGTTGAAGAACACTCCACAGTCCCACACTGACCGGCTGCCCCTGCAGCTGGCTCTCACCGAGCTGGAGACTTTGGCCGAGAAACTCAATGAACAGAAGCGTCTGGCTGAGCAGGAGGCTGAGATCCAGCAGTTAGCACACAGTGTTGGGGGCCGCAACCTCAACAAGGTGACACATGATGCATTATGAGACACATGCATGAGCACTTCAGGTGTTTAAAGGTTCAATGTGTCATTTTGAGCCACCTGCTCCGAAGAAATAGGGCGCAGCATTTCACCTGTAAACTGGGTCCATATAATCTCTAATGTTCATATTTTAGCTGTAGTAGTTTGGCATACTTATTGTATTCTAATTAATTCTTTATATTGTGTATTGCATTTACTCCTGTGTCAGTCAGTCAGTGGGTCAGTCAGTCAGTTTAAATTATGGCATATCTGACACATTGAACCTTAAATGTTTATTACATTTGTATATGTATTTTGTTGAGTTGAACTATTTTGGCTAGATGATGGTGCCAGAGGATAGGTGAGAGAAGGTCACCAAAATCCTGAAAAATCAGCCTCTGGCGACCATGAATATCCAAACTGAATTTCATTGAGATACCTTGTAGTGACACAAAGCCACGGAAAGACTATCATAGCTTTTGACTTCAAAAAGAATCAACGTCCAGGCCGCTACATTCATTAGCTAGCCTTTGTCATTCATTGTCATTTTGTAGATCAAAGTGTAGTTAGGTTGGAACAGTGCTGCCATTCAGTAAAAAAGCAGGCTCCATAGTAGCTAATTTACTGATTTATGTATTCCGATTGAGGAAAGAATCTTTAATCAGTAAACAGCTTTGTGCTTCTAGCTGCTGAACTCGGAGCAGAGGCATCTGATTCAGTGTGAGCTGCTGACGGAAATTGTTTATGGTGATAAAGGTCAAGTTCTCAAGTCGAAGGAGAGGAAAGTCTTCCTCCTCAATGACACCCTGATCTGTGCCAATGTTAACCTCAAGTAAGTACCTCCTCTTATTGCGAATACCCTTTGTTGGGTTTTTTGATTATTTACATGTTGTTGTGTTGATTACAATATAAATAAATGAGACCTCGCTGTTTTTGTAGCAGTTAGCATTACATGTAGTATTGTGATGTATCCCACAGCCTTCTTTGGCAGATGGAACTTGCTCAGATATGTGCTCCCAAGCTCAAGAATGAATCTTCATGCTCAAGCCTTAGAACTATTTGTTGACCAACTCCAGCTGATGCTATGGGGAGTGGGTCAGTGGGGATTTAGACAGATGAGACAGCTGGTTTACCACAGAGAGACTGCCATGTAGTAACCATTTAGCATATGTCTGTCCACCAGGGGTCCCCCTGACATCAGCAGCCTGGTTCCTGTTGGTCCTAAGTACACGGTGAAGTGGTGTGCCCCCCTGCTGCACATTCAGGTGGTGGAGGTGGGACAGGACAGTCTGCAGAGCAGGGACAGTGTCATCACAGGCAGACGCCACAGCTCCACCTCCACCTCCAGCACCACTGGTACACCCACCACACACACGGACAAATGCAAATAAACAATCACATGTATGCTGTATGTGTATGTATGTTTTATGGCTGTTTTGTGACTGAATTAGATTAGACTACAGTCGCCAATAAATTATTTAATTTCCTTATTGTGTCTTTTAAGTGATGAATTTTTTACAGTAGTTGAACATTTAAAAAAGCCTTTTCCAATTTGATTTACTTCCGTGTCTGCCTATCATCATCCAGCTCACTATTCATTTGTCTCCCACTTTCACATTTAGTGCTGGTGCTGCTTTTCACGCTGATCTGATGAAGGTCTACTGCCCAAATGATTTACTTGCTTGTACTAATTGTCACTGATCACAGAATCTTACCTCTGCAGCACGGTGAAGGCATGTGTGTACAATGCCGTCCTTTCCATCCCATCGACAAAAAGATTCAATCAGATTAGATTTTTTTGTCACCTGGTTGCTAATTTGGTAGTAAATCATGCAGTATCTGTTTTATCTGATATGTAAGCTGAAAATGACCCCCTGTGTTTCAGGTAAGGTGTTCCTGGGCCCTCCCAGACTGTACCAGGAGCTGGAGCAGCTGCAGCATGACCTGGCTGTGGTGGAGGAGGTGTCACTGCTGGTGGGCACGCTCCATGGAACCTACCAGGTAACGACCCTGACTGTTCTCAGCTGTATCTGTCCCAATGCATTGTGACTCCAACAGGATAAACAGAATGTTTGAAGAAGCATCATGCTTTAGAGCACTGGTTCACTTTTCTAAACTAACTAAGTGACATATTTTATGGACTTTTCATATTATATTCATTCATAACAATAACAGTGCAGAACAACTGTTAACCCAATTAGTGAACACAGTAACTGCAGGAAGTTTGTGTAAAATAAGCGATTTGGATTAATTTTGACCCGATTATATTAGATGATTGTTTTCTTATTATTTTTAGGAACTTTTAATACAATTCTGTCTGTATTATGTTGTTTTTTCAAAAAAAAAATTTTTTTACCAATCATACATACTTAATAGTCTCCTTTGTTTTGACACATTCAGTGTTTTCTTCTCCCTGACTTTGGTGGAGTGATATATAAATGTAAGATCTCCTAAAGACATTTTTTAAGGCTTATAAATCTGGTCAGCTTTGAATAGTAATTTGTGTCTGATTTGGTTTTTCCATCACAATCAAAGAGAATGAAATTCCTAAAATGACATCTCTGTCTCCTCTTCATTGAAAAATCCAGAATGTGTGAAGATGCAAACATTGTTCACTGTTGGACACCAGATGTCTTCTTCTTCACTGAAAAGTCCCTTCTCAGTATAAGTGCATTGGAAGTGTCGGGGTTCCACATCACTCTTGTGTGAGTTGCATATTGGACCACGATTAGCTTCTAAAGAAGCTGTGAATCCTGCGGGTGCGTCCAGGTGTTAAATTGAGACATGAGGTGAGCACAATGAAATGTTCCCTCTTCAGCAGATGAATGTGAAAACAAACTGCACATCAATCATTCTGCACAGTGAAGCTCAAACATCCAGATGAAGTGACAACAACTTTGTGACTGGTTTGAAAGCATCAAAATTGACGACATGTTGCCGCGCGGCTGCGGTAAAGGCTCACATTTTCTACATGGGACGCCTGTTCTGCCAGATGAGCCTTCAGTTTCCACTTTTACAAAGAAGATGCACAGATTTATCTTCTATCTATCTTATTATTTTCCGAAAATTGAATCCTTCCAAATCTGCCTTCATGACATTCAGAAGTTGATGCCTCAGAATTTCACCCAACTTGATTGTGATAAAGTAAAGATACTAAGCATAGGTTCCGACAGTGGAAATGACTTATTCTCAAATTATAGTATTGTGTGTTGTTATTATTACAACAGACAATTTGGGTAATGTTTGTTTCCAAGCTGTCTGATCATCTGACTACTCGTCTCCTTTCAGTGATGTCACCTATTAACTTTGAAAGCACAACTAAAAGCCGAGACAACAGTTAAGCTGTCTTTCTCAGGATGTTAATAAAGTAAAAGACTTTCTCACTGGTCTGTCCTTCTTTTCCTTCTTGTGTCGCTGTCAGAATCTGAACAGCACAGTATCTCAGGACTGGTGTCTGGCTCTGCAGAGGCTCCTCCGTCTGAAGGAGGAGGAGATCCAGAACGCCAACAGGTGTCGCCTGCGTCTGTCTGTACCAGGCAAACCTGACAAGTGAGTGTCACGAGGTTGATGTGGGACAGTGACCTTCAGCTGTCGTTAGGTGTTACCAGGTAGAGGTGTATTTTTTTTAACGTTCATGTGCTTTCATATCCACTATACATTTTGTCCCAAGGTCTGGTCGTCCAGTGAACATCATTATTGTCTTCAACACTCCGAGCCCCATCAGTAAGATCTCCTGGGTGAACCGGCTGCACCACGCCAAGACAGCTCAGAGTAAGTGTGTGTGTGTGTGTGTGTGTGTGTGTGTGTGTGTGTGTGTGTGTG
>CALSBV010011340.1:50312-66191 GCA_943590825.1 Bovichtus diacanthus | reverse complement strand
TGTGTAAGTGTATGTGCATAGTATATGTGTCTGTCTATCATCACACTTACCAGCGAGCAGTGGCATGACCTCAAGAGCCATCTTGGAGGTCTGAGCTCAGACGTGGTGTGTATTGACAGGAATGCAGCATTCACCATGCAAATACTTAACACTGTCTACACTCCTGAGCCTAAAAAAAGCCATAATAGGTTAAAACGGCTGCTCCGGGGTAACAGGGAGGTTACACATTTTAGATTTGGAGAGGAAGGAAACAATGTCATCATAAATATATAATAATAAGACATTGCTAGTATATAATGATATATATAACTGATGACATTTCTTTTCTTTTGAGTTATGGTTCAGTTTGTAAGGTAGGGTTGAAAAGGTTTTAGCTGTATGTAAAATTGCAAAATAGTTCTGCTTAGGCTCAGTTGTGCTCAACTTGGTGTACTATCATTACAGTTTAGTCAGTTCGCTATCTTGCTGAGATTGAGTAAGAAAGATTGATACCACACCTGAAAAGTATACCCCCACAGCCCCCATTGATCACAATGGAAATAGGGCTGTTGCTTTATTGTGTAATTTAATCCTCGACAGTTTGTAAGTGTATGTGATAACTGTCTTCAAGTGATGCAGTATTGTGTGTATTTGACGATTGTCAAATAAATCTTAAAGCCACCAACAGCTTCAGTGTCGGTAGAGGGAGAACCCAGAGTGGTTCCCGCAATAGGTGAGGGAGAACCCAGAGTGTGTCCCGCAGCAGGTGAGGGAGAACCAATGAGGGAGAACCCAGAGTGCCTCCCGCAACAGGTGAGGGAGAACTAATGAGGGAGAGCCCCTGACAGCTTCAGTTCCAGGATTTGCAACCAAACAGTTAGCAAAACCTGAGAAGGTTAGAGGGATCAGGCTTACAAGGAAAGTTAAAGGCCTAGCTTTTCCAGCACAGTATATTACCACAACTCATGTTGCTACTGACAATCTATGAAGTGCCTATGACATCAGTGGAAGGAGTCAGGAGGCGTGTGAACAAAGACCTCTGCAGGTAGCTCAGAATTCCACTAGCTTCAAGTGAGTAGGGCTATAAATCAGGTCTGGACAGTTACAGTTACTCCTATCATCAGTGGTCACGATGGTAAAGTGCAGGGCACTGACGATGTACAGAGATGCGGGCGTCACAACAAGATCAGGACACAAGTAAGCAGCTGACACCTTAGTGGCACAGGCAGGAAGCATGCTGAAGTTGAAGGACCTCATTGGGAACCTGTGCTTGGGAAGACAAGGACTTGGAACCACTAACTTCCAGCAATGGGGAAAAGCAGGCAAAGGAGAGACACTATCCAACCCGAAGTCCGACACCTGGAGGAGGAATGACAAAAATCACGAAAATCCTACCAATGTATGACACCCATCCATCTAACCTGCACAGGTGGGGAATAAGGGAGGAGTCACTGTACAAGTTTTATGGAGGGAAATGTCATGAAGAGTGGTGCAGGTGGACCCAAATGCAGGAGACTGCAGGCAAGAAAGGACTTTAATTTCCAGTTTGGTGCAGGCAAGGGAAAACAAAACTTCAGATTACAACACACACAAGAATCTAACAAGGCCTTAAAGGAAAACCACAACTTAAATACAAACCTGTATTCAAACCTACAAACAAACAAACCTAAATCTGATGAGGGGTTGAAGCACCGGTGGAGAGATGGGCGTAAAAGCTCAGGTTAGGGGAATGAGGCGATTTAACAGGGAAAGAGGCAGGAAGCCGATTAGCAGGGGGGGAAAACACTGGGAACAGGAAAGAAGCTGATTGGCTGGGAAGACCAACAAGGCTGATCCAGAGGAGGTGTGTAGATGGGCAAAGGAAGTACAGGAACACATATGGAAAAACACACAAAGACAGGAAGTAAAACCATACAAGGTAAATATTTTACAAAACAAAACATGAAACAGAAAAATCAAAAGCCAGGATCCTGACAGGAGAGGCACGTTGGTGCACATACTGTACTTGCGGGGTGCGAGACTGAGCACTGGACAGCATCTTGGAGCAGGAGAGTCGGAAAAAGCATCAGACCAACGAGACACCAGCAACATCCATTCAGTTCAACAGACCAAGGGAGAAGTCACCCTTAACTATAAAGACCAAGAATAGCATCCTGCAGACGTCACAATCTTGAGAGATGAGGGTGGACCTGGAAAGAAAACTACACTTTCCCCAGGTTCGACTGCTATGAGGATGACACTCAACTTTACCTCTCCTCGTAGACCATCACACAATCACACCAACTACCCACTCGACCCTCACCGCCTGTTCCACTGATATTAAATCATGGAAGCAACAGAATTATCTTCTTCTTATTTGTGCCGACTCATCATCGGGCCAAATTCCCTCAGCCGCTCCACCCAGTCCTCACTCACCATCGTTCAGGTCCGCAACCTTGAAATACTCCTTGACCCCACCCTCTCGTTCCTACCACATGCCAACAACATCACCAAAACGGCTCTTTTCCACCTCAGGAATATTGCCTACCTCTGACCCTCCTTGTCCTTTACCGCTGCGAAATAACTCATCCATGCCCTCATCACTTCCAGACTTGAGTGCTGCAATAGCATCCTCTATGGCTCACCCAACAAAATCATAAATAAACTTACAATACATCCACAACTCCGCTGCCTGCTCACCTCCACCAGCCGCTGCGACCACATCGCCCCGGTCCTCTACAACCTCTACTGGCTCCCTATTAAATACAGGATTGACTTCACAATAGTACTCTCCACCTACAAAGCCTTTAACAAACTGGCCCCTTCCTACCTTGTCAAACTCCTCCCCCGCCACATCCCTACCCGTTGTCTCAGGTCCGGAGATGCAAACACTCTAAAGACCACCAGGACCCAGCTCTGGACCTGGGGTGACAGGGTCTTTTCAGTTGCTGCACCCTCCCTCTGGAATGCCCTCTCCAACCACATCAGACAGTCAAACACCCTACCGTATTTCAAACAAGCCCTTAAAACCTCTTCAAGATTGCTTTCTCCTGCTAAATTCCTTCCCCTCCATCTCATGACTCCGCTAGTTTTAACTGCTCTCTGTTCTGGTTTTGTTCTGGTTTTTAATTTCTTGCATCTTTTGTACTTGTATGAAATGTTTCTCTGTTGTAAAGCGGATTTGTGTACCTTGAAAAGCGCTGTATAAATTAAATGTTTTATCAATATTATTATTAATATTATTATTACACATTATTGCTGATATAAAATATGTTCAAAGACCATTTTACTAATCCACCATGCTGTATTGAACAAATACACTGTGGCAGTGGAATGTGGTCACGGCGCCGGCTGTTGGGGAGAGATGGGAGTGCCTCAGCTGGGGATCAGACAGCTGGACATAATCATGTAATCAGCGACACAAAATAAGCATAATGGTAACCTGGTTCTGGCTCTCTTGCAGTAGGCTGGGTCTGGTATCACGTGGAGCCAATACTGTGCTGAAGCAGACCGGAGGCGAGCGCCAGAGTGAAAGGAGAAGCTCAGCAAAGCGAATTGAGTTGTTTGCCTGAAGACGTCACTCAAAGTGCAACAAATAAACTGTTTGTGGCTCAAACATTCTCTCTGCTGTCATTTTCACCTGTGTGTGGACAGGAGACTTCCACAAGTGACGCCTGAACAGTTACCGATGACAGAAGAGGGGATGTCGAAGAGCCCGCTTGCACAGCGTCTTGCCGCTGTGCTAGAGGGCACCGCCGTCTTGCAGCAACAGCAGAGCCATGCTCTCTTAGATATCGTGGCGTGCCAACAGCAGGATCGTGCCCTCCTGCGGGAGCTGCTGCAGCGTCCGGACCGGGGAGCCCTCTGGCCCAGCCGCCGTTGGTTGTCCTTCAGAAGATGACTGCAGAGGACGATCCGGAGGCTTTCCTCGACATCTTCGAGGGCACAGCTTGTGGATGGCTGAAGGAGGAGTGGCCGGTGCAACCAGCTCCTGAGGGCTGTCCTGGACCGGCTGGGCAGCACGCCGGAGGGACACCGCCGCCGGCTCTGGGGCCTACCGTTCGAGCTGGTCTTAAACATGTCTGGAGGAAGCTGGCAGGCTGTGCACGGCCAGTTGGGCTTCTCCAGAGAGTAGGGGAAGCAGCCGCACCGCCCACTCCTCTTTCGTCCACCCACATGCCATCGCCGTATCTTCCAAGATGTCGAGGAAAGCCTCCGGATTGTCAATACACCTCGGTATTCGAGGGGATTTTTATTGGTTGTTTGTGTTTGTATAGTACATCAAATAGCTCTGAAAGTGATACCAACAGTGATCCCACTGTTATGTTATACTTCTGCCATGGATTCTGGCATCGACTTGAGTTAGAACAATTTTTAAAACGATATATTTATAGTTATCTTTATAGTTATCATTCTTGTTGTCCACGGCCCTTAATAATTATGCTATTTAATACAGATAACTCCATAATCTGTTTCCAATGTTCTGTTGGTCTGTGGTCTGTTAAATGTCGTTGTGCATTTGAAATGAAGTATCCTCAGTATGAAAGATGATAAAATGTGTCTGCTCCATCCTGAGGGAAAGGGGCTCAGTCAGGGTTAGCTGTAAGTGGGTGGGGGCCTCATGTGTTTGCTTTACGGTGCTCGTGTCTGCATTACGTAGCATGTGGAGCTAGAGCCAGGAAGCAATTAGCTTTAATTTAATTTAACAAGACTCAAAGCGGCCACCTTGGTTTCCTCCAAAGTTCAAAAATACACCGTCACCACTAAAGCTCAACGATTACCATGTGGTATCTGATTTGTTTTATGTGTACACAAACAGAAATGTAAAAATAAAAGACAATTTGTGATTTTACAGGGAGACAAGCTGGAACTATTTCTTAGCAAACATTTGCAGGTGCAAAAAATGTCAGCCAAGCTAATCATCTTCAAGGATTCAAGGATCATTTATTGTCTTTCTGCAACACAGGGTTGCGCAACGAAATGCAGTTGTAGTCCCTTTATGCTGCACAAAAAAACAAGACAAAACAAAAAAGGTAGTGCATTCCTGTAGTATACTTTTAGAATTTACATCAGAAGAACCATGTACCAATGTATCACCTCAGGAACATTGCAAAACTTCGTCCCACACTCTCCGTGTCAGATGCTGAACAACTCGTCCACGCCTTTGTCTCCACAAGATTGGACTACTGAAACACTCTCCTCATCGGGACTTCAAGCCGGAGCCTTCAGTAGCTCCAATACATACAGAACAGTGGCGCTAAGATCCTGATGAGGGTGCGAAAATATAATCATATCACACCTATTCTCCACTCGCTCCACTGGCTTCCTGTCTCATTCAGGATCGAATACAAAATATCCCTCCTCACCCATCAGTTTACCCATGGAAATGCCCCTATCTACTTCAAGGAACTGCTCTCACCACTAACCTCCACACGCAACCTCCGCTCCACAAACAAAAACTTGCTCCACCCCCCCAGGACCAAGCTCTGCATCATGGGGAATCGGCCTTCTGTTCAGCCGCTCCTCACCTGTGGAATTCCCTCCCAGATAACCTGAGGACTCCACAGGCCAATGACTCCTTCAAGAAGGGCCTAAAAACCTTTATTTTTAAAAAAGCCTTTTCTTAAACCTTGTGTTTTTATTTTTGTCTTTTATGCCTCTGTTTTTTGTTGTTGTTGTTGTCTTCTGCTCTGTAGCACCTTGAGATTGCTTTTAGCCATGAAAGGCGCTTTACAAATAAAATGTATTATTATTATTATTAAATGTAAACAGAAGCAACATAAACACTCAGGAATTCTCTGGGCAGATAATATGGCCGGTATCTTTACATAAAGAATTCGACATCTGATCTGACATTATTCATCAACTTTGAAGCATCATCATTGATGTAAAGTAGGGCTCAACATTAGTATAATAAAAACCCTGTCACAAAGTAAAAAAGAAAATTTATTTTGACTTATGTCACCAAAACTATCACTAGAGACATTATTGGCCTAATATTACCTGTGTTCTCCTCTCCAGTGGGCTGCTGTCAGCGCTGCCCTGTGTGTGTGTGTGTGTGTGTGGGGGGTTGACACCACATACTTCACCTTACAGTCCATCATTGCCCACCGTATATCTTCAGCACCATTTCATAATGTCGGGATTATCGCTGTTTACTTTCGCCCTAATTTTTTAACATTTCAACTGCCACAAAGGCTACACACATGTCTAGTGTCAAATTAAAAGAAATCCTGTAGCCATCACCAACCAACGTAAGGAAAAATAATTTACTTTTGGAACAATCATTACTTTTTCATGTGTTGACCGCCTGACCGTCCACAGCAGGAGGCCAACCAACCCTGAACAAAGTCCATCTGCTGATGGCGATTGTATGGTAAAGTTAAAAGGTCTTGAACAAGCGAGTAAGTGGACCATGAGTGGATATTGTTTTATCAGCTGTCATTTTCACTGATATCTAGGCTACATTCACATTGTCTTAATCTATTGGAAATGCGACAATAACTACAGTTTAAAATATATGTTATCATTAATTTAGACATTTCACAAAGAGGTACTTCACACTGAATCAGTGCGAAGACGATTCCTTCACTTATCCATATTTCCCTGTCACTTTTTTAAGTTTGGAGTTATTGCTACCTTTTAGACAACCAAATTGGTGGTTTCACCAGAAGACACAGTAAATGGACCTTGAGTTGAGAATTGTATGTCACATTACTATTTTTAGGATCCAGAGTGAGCTTTATTATCTCAGTTATTGTTGGGGTCATGGCTGTCTGAGAGTGTCCTGCTGAAAATTCGCATCACAAGTGAGACACGAACTCTACGTAAGTGCTGCTGAAGCATCCGGTCTGTTCAATCCTAACAAATTCCAATCTACATGTTGAGCTGTCACGGTCTTCAGAACCAACCTGTCAGTAGCACAGAGGAGCTGAGAGGACAGGCCATTGTAGAGACCGTTGGTAGACGAGAAAAAAGAAGACCTGCAACACGTGTGTTGTTATAACGCGTCACTGGGAATTGCATTTGATACAATGGAATCTGCTCAATGAGAGAGGCAAGTGATGGATGTCAAAATGCTTTTTTTGTGGAGTTCTCCTTGCTATCATTGCACAGGCAGTTCTAGAGAAATGATTTGATGTCACCTCAAGTGGAATTAATTGTCACTAAGCATTGCAGCTATACCAGCTACTAACAAGCCACAACACACGGAGTTCTGATGACTGCTGATGGCAAAGATTAAATGCAGCTTGGTATAGGTTTCAGTTTGTTTCAGTTCACATTTCTTGTGTTTGTCTTTCCCTCTACATCTCAGAGTCTGTCCCTAAACGTCTCATATTAGATGGATAGATGTAGGAAAATAACAACCATGTGAATCTGGCATTTACTGCCAGAAGTGTTTTTTTTTAATGTTGAAATTAACCCTTGATGCAACTATGGAGACAGTTCTAAGAGTATGTAATGCATGTGCCAGTGTCTTTTATCATTTTCAGATGCAACGACGTTGAATGTAAGAGGATGTAACATTTGTTGTATCATTGGAGGTAATTTCAGGAAAATGATTGTATTCATTCACATTATAATTTTTTTTTTTTGTTTTGTGAGTGTGTGTGTTAGTGTGTGTGTGTATGTGTGTGTGTGTGTGTGTGTGTGTGTGTAAGCAACACTTGGTTCAATGATGTGCAGCTGTAAACATTTATTAAAACATTCAACAGTACATAAAGAACATTCTTCCATCCATTTTAAATAAATATACTTGCAAGCAACAAACAATATTAAATAAATATTAGTAAATAAATAGCATTCAAATAAAAATATCTTTTGGTAGAGATGTTGCAGTTCCAGAATTTAGATGGTAACTTCACCTTCACTTTGGATCTGCAAGAGAACAAGATAACAACAAGAGCTCTGTTATTAAGACTATTATATGTCCTGGTTCATTTCATTAATGGTACAAATTAAATTCATGGTACGCTATACCTAACTATACATATAAGAATGAATACATTATAAAGAAAGCATAAAGGGAAACAATACATATGGAGGTATTTTTGACTGTTTTCTATGCATGTGGTAACTGTAACTTACTATATCTGCCGACAGTATTGCACCCAAGAGAGCTCATGGAGCCTATTCTGTCCATCCGTCGACCGAAGCAGCCTGAGGATTTCCTGGACGAGTCGTTGCGGATGCTCTTCAGGTTCTTTGCTGAGAGAAACTCCCTGATTGCTGCCTCATCCAGTCCAGTTTGGGGCTGCTGTCCATCTGCTGCATCCTCTATGTTCAGCTTCTCTATGTCACTCCCTGCAGGGACGCTCTGGTCCACATCAGGAACTGACTCCTCTAGTCTGTGAAAGAACACCTGCAATATCCACATATACATAAGTTAGGCCATGTCTTGTATATGCAATATGCAAGACATGTAGACATTATATATAATATTAAAAGTAAACATTTAATTTTTGGAAATATATATATATACACAGGAGAGGTCTTCAGACAATTAGTGTAGCACCTTCAAGCATTGCGATGCATCAGAAGCAGATTTTAAGACCATAAAAAGCTTTTGCTACAGTGTAGTCCCCATATAAACATTGTCATGAATGTGGTTGACTTTTACGACTGTAGCATTCATTATTTGTTATGTATTAATTACACTTTCAATAATTTTCTTGGAGCACCAATTTAGCCCAGAGGTCCAATACTGTAGATGATCTTTATACAATACAATCTATAACTTGGATAACTAAACATACATACTGTGAATGAAATGAACTCTTTGATTTGTTCACATTTCCACAAGGATCCATGTTCCCTGGAACTCCAACTTACCAAACCCAAGTTTCAAGATCACTCATTTGAAGACTCACCTTTAAGATGTCCATGTCAGTGTCAGTTAAGCCGGTGCTGATGGGATATGTGCTGAACAGCTGCAGGTTTAAGATGAGGAGGAAGCCGCAGAGGGGAATGGAAGACAGATACATGTTTCTCTGTGAGTTCCTGTTACTCGTATCTATGGATGGATGATCTTTGCCTGGAAGCTGTTCGGATGCTAGAGCCCACAGCAGCAGCCTCTGAACTTTTATACATAAGCTTGACACACGTAGGTATGCCAGGAATTGGACTGGCATTCCTGACACCTGACTCTGATAACAGGAGCTGTCGGAAACTGCGCCTTTTAAAGCGTTGTCTCTTAGATATGGGACATTCGTATGACATAGCTGCTTCCATTTGCTACTTTGTTTCAGAAACATACACCAGCCCCCCTGTACACAGGATAGTGTTGTCACTGAGCGAAAGGAAGTAATAAACTAACAGACAGTGTTACTAAATTGAGGGGTGTACGTGATTGTGGTAGGGTAGACTGTTGGTTTGGGAGGAACACAACGCAGATCTCCTCTCCACTACAGGGTCCTACCAGCTCTCAGAGTGCTGCTCTGTGGCAGACTGTGATCTCTGTCCCTGTTACAGGAAGCAAGAACAATGTAAAGCCTCACATCACATGAATAGCCTGTTCGGCCTGGTCCCTGGAAGGGCCTGCAGCGTTGTCTGGAACCACTTATCCGATCGATTGCATAAATGCTTCTGGAATATGCGAGGGACAGTCATACATATGCACAGACAGATATTCCTTCTTTAATACTTAAATGATGCTGCTACAGCACCACATATTGGCCAAATGACACCAGATTTGTCATGGCGACTCAGACATCATATCCACACATTTCCACATACACATTCAAATGTGGTTGTAATAGCAGGAGACGTGAGAAAATATGACTCTTTTTGTAATATAAGCCCTGCCCACAGAATTTGAGCAAACTTTAAGGACCAGCTATAGCAAAACAGAATATCAAAAATGTAACTTTTGTTGAGACTGAGATAGACAGACACATTTACATATTACATTACAGGTCATTTAGCAGAAGCTGTTATCCAGAGCGACTTCCAGTAACTAACTATAGGGAGAGTCCTCTGGAGCAACGCAGGGTTAAGTTCAATGGTGGCAGCCTGGTATTGAACTCATGATCTTCTGGTGTTCTTAGAGACCCACATAACATTGTTGTGTTTTTGTGTTGGGACAGGGTATCTTTTGGGGGAGATAGCAGGTCAACGGTACATGCCACATATACAGTAAGTGGCTGACATTATCTGAAAGGTGGGAACCTGCACATGCAGCTCAGCACTGTCACATTTTTTTTATCATAATCATAAATAAACATTGTGTATAATGTGAAAGTTCAAAGAGCATAAGGGCTCAGAACATTATGATCAAAGTATTTTTATTTGTTGTTTGTTATAAAGATTTGGTGCTAAAATAAAAAATAAAAATTAAGAATTGATCAAAGAATTGTCACCAAAACCTTGTGGAACACCATAGAAAAAGTCATGCTGTGATTTAATATGAAAAACATTTGACACCTGGAGATTTCTGCAATAATTGCATTTTTCTGAGATTGGATGGCGAGCACTTCTGGAAACTGCTCAGAAACCCCCTTATTGTCCATATATATAGGAAAAGCATACATCTTCTGAAAGCTCTTGTCTGTAGTTTATGTTTGTAAAGTTTCATGAGGCTGTGATTATACTAGAGGTCACAAGAGCTCATTTTATACAGCAAGGTCAAGTTTTAAAAAGGGTCTCACAACAATGACTCACATCATCACACATGAATACAGCTCCTTGGACCAACAAGAGTCCTAACTTTCCAGTCATATCCAATTCATGCAATTCCAAGACTGTTAGAGTCCCCAGCATGGAGAAATATTCAAATACATCATTTTTAGAATTTAAAAAACTTTAAATATTATCAGTCATAAGTCAGCTACTTTAATTCACAATCTGTAATGTTATTTAGCACCACTAAGGGTTTTTCAATCAAAACAATGAGAAAAGACTTTGTGGTTTGGTGTGGTGGTGCAGCAGCAGTGCATCATGGGAGTTTGGTGTGGTGGCGAAGCAGCGGTGCATCATGGGAGTTAGGGTTCCTTCAGTGTTCCTGGTGCAGCAGCAGAATCCTCCACAGTTTCTCCTCCTCTCCTCATTCAAAGCAGTAAAACCAGTGAATGAAGCAGTTTGAGGTTAAACAGCAGAGTTTCTCCTGCTCGCTGTTCGGCTGCCGCTAACGTTTGCTCAGCTTGTTTCTCTGAGAACTTAAGATCCAGACGTCCGAGGACTAAAATCCTCCAGGAAAAAGCACCAAGATGTAAAAAGTGTCTGGATAAAAAGTCAGCTTATGAAGCTTCTGGCAGACAAACACAACGCTGGCGCTGCTCAAAGGGGAGACGATGCCATGACAGCAGAGAGGAAACGTTGCCTTCAGGGACACTACACATTGCTCTGGGTTTGAAAATTGTAGAAATTCTAATTCAAACGTTAGAAGATAGGGAGGAATGTCACTTTGGGGAACTGGTAACAATTCATATATATGAAACATGATAAGGAGAGACATACATGTGTTTTCTTCTTCTCTTTGCTGTTTGTTTAAGAGGTTACAAGCCAAAAGGCTGAGAACCATTTCATCTCTTTAAACAGCTAAATTGGGTTCTGAGATTCATTTAGGAACCACTGGTTAAATCTTTAACACCGTTCTTTATTGTAATGTATCATATGTTTTAGTATCCAGTTACTGTAGTTGTCAGATAAATGTAGTGGACAAGTTCCCTCTGACACGCAGTGGAGAGAAGTATAAAGTAGCATAAAATGGAAATACTGGAGTGAAGTACAAGTAGCCTTCCTCGAATTTATACGCAGTACTTGAGTAAATGTACTTTGTTACTTTTACTTTGTGTGCCACTGCATTGGAAGGACTTTTAAAAAGAATAAAGTGTATCGCTCAAGAGAAATTCATTTTACGTTTTAACATTGTGAGATGATTAGATTTTTTTTTTCAAAATTATTTCTGATCTGTAACAGGCTTATCAGCTGATAGTGACAGTGCTGTAACTACAAAAGACATTGTGGCACGTGAGATCGTGCCTACAACCTGCTTTACGCACACATTTTAGCGTGCGTAAAAGTTGGACACTCCAGCTGACTACAGGACCTTTTCACCAGTAAATTGTTACAGTCAATACATCAATGCCAAGTCAATTACATGTTGGTGACGGATCCCGTCGTCATGTCTCTGCGGTATTCTGTGCGCTGACATCCACACTCCATAGGCTATGATATTGCCTCTTTGTTGCTATGTTAAAACTTCCAAAGTCCTTTATTTTTCCGCTTCCAATTTTAGATTATTTAAGGTTCGTTATGTCTAATCAAGGCGATCTGCTGTGTCTTGTATTACAGTACAACTTGTCATGGGAATCATTCGTGTCGTCCATCATGTTACTGTGTTCCCGGATTGAAACTGATCGTGGGTGATTCAAATGTTAAAGCGAAACGTGTTCATTTTTCAAACCGGGGCGTCTACTCCCACCCGCAACACATTAAACACGCAACTGCTAACAGAGGACGATAAAAAAAATAATAAATAAATATATAAATATATATAAATATATATATATATATATATATATATATATATATATATAAAAAAAAATTATATTATGAATTAAAAGTTTCTAAATCTAACACACTGGTTTATTTTACGTGCACAAAACAATGACAATATCCTCTTTGAAATTAGTAAACTGTCTTCAACTGTGACCAGAAAAGGAAACAAATTCAATCACACACAGCTATTATGCAAAATAATTATTTTACTACAATACAATCGATTACAAAGCAACTCTACTTTATCCAACAACTAAATAATGAATGCATTTTCAATAATTTATTCATCAACAGCTCACATATGAAAAGGAAAATCTCAGTTGTGCGTGAGAAGCGTGGACAGTCTGTCCAAGGAACCGTCAGGAGTTGGCTTTGGTCACACTGAAGAGTCCTCCGCCCCTGGTGACAGAACAGAAACACATCACCACCAGATCCCAAAAACTGTTGGTTCCATTTTCATATCTGCATTGATCCGAACTGCAGCTGCCTGAGCAACGAGCCACTAAACCTGCAGCAGCTCCGTGTACCTACTCAGTGCCACTCAGATGCACGTGTCTCTTATTGTACCTGCATGAATACATATTAAAGACTTTTGGTGCATTTTTATTTCAGTGCAATTAATTATAATGAACTCCTCCTTAAATACATCACGGCAAACTATTCAAGGGGGATGTTGATACATTTAAAAAAAAACTATTTTCTTCGTCAGTTTTCCTAAATTGGACTTTGTTCATGTTAAATCACAATAGTTTTCTTCATTTGCTGTTTTGAACATGTGGGTGCCGCATTGTGTTTAACATGCAGGGAGTAAACAAGATTTGCATAATACATTGATGTAGAAGATCAAACACTTAAACATTTATGTTTTTCTAGTTATGTGTACTTGTTTTAATTAGTTAATAATACTAGGCTATATAGCAGGCTAATGTGTAATAACTTTAAGACAATATAGTTTTAAGATCAAGCGAGTCCGTTTGTTCTGCACCCGCCCCTCATATTCTGCATCTGCATCATATTCCAACTGCATATGTTGTTTCTTTTATTCTACACAATTCTCTCATGTCTCTCCTGTATTTCATAAACAACTGAGTGTAAAAAGAAAATGACTATATATAATATAATATAATATAATATAATATAATATAAATATGATTATAGACTGGAGGAGTTCACAGTTCCTACCGTTAGCATCCCAGCCCGCTAAAGGAGCCAATCCTCTCCAGCCGGACCCCGAAGCAGCTCCGCAGCCCGCCTTTCTTGTACCGGCTCCACGAGCGCTTGGAGGTCCTCATGAGGTCTTTGAAGAGACGCGCGAGGACGTTTTCTTTCGCTGACAGAGCCGAGTTCCCGGGGTCGGAGGAGTCCCACGGCTGCTCCTCTGGAGCTCCGAACACCGACTTGTCTGAGTTTCCATCTCTCATCTCTTCCTCCTCCGAGGAGTAATATGGCGCGGTGTTGATCTCCTCTTCTAAAAGATGCTTCAAACTCTGTGGGCAGAATAACGCACACAACTTTAACTGAACATATTTTCATCATTATGCATTTCCATGAAATATCCAGTGAAACCTCGGAGTTATAACGCTGTAGTAGAAAGACGCAACACTGTAGGCCACATAACTGAACTCAACCTGGATGCTTGCTTTGTACGTCTAACGCACATCAGCAGTGTTAAAACACGTATACTGACTTTAGACAAGGCACTTATTCATCATGGTATTCGCTCCGAAAGAAATATGTTATGTCTCATCATCATTGTCATGTGTAACTTACCTGTAGATCAGAAATAGGTTTGGCTCCGACGAAATTAAGCAGTAACAGCAGAGATAAACAGCAAACGGAGATATTTAGGTTCATTTTCTTTTTCAGTTTTTCAAATTAGTTTTCGGTAAGGAGGCTGGTGCGCGACTCACTCCGTCCCTGCTCCAATGTCTCGCGCTTGGTGACCAGGTGCCTCCTTTATACACGACCTGATTCCGTCACGAGGCCTGAGAAAATGAACGAGGTGTGACTAATGCTCCTCCACGTGGGAGTACAGGCTAACCTGCCGGTTGGAAATGTTCACAGGTTGAAACTCTGGAGCTGTGAGACGTCAGGAGGACCTCACAGCACGTGCAGTTACACCACGTGAACAGACACTAGACGTCTACTTGAGTTTGAGTTGGATTTGTTTGGAATAAATATCACTTGGGTTCTTTCCCAACAGAAGGTGTTTGTGAAACAATATAACGTTGCCTGAGAAAGAAAACGTTTTTTTTTTCTTTTCTGGGTCTTGAAATTGCCCTGGCAGGATGACATCCCTTATTAGTTTAAAGTAAATGAGATCCTTTTTGTGCAATCATACCACTGGATAGAAACAAATTAACAAATCAAAACCCCAAATTATGTTTAATGACGATGTTTTTAAAATAATTTATTTCTACAAATCAGTGCATGCGTCAACAGAATGGCTAAGATAAGGGAAATAATGGTGTTATAGTAAATTGCTTGCTTACACTGATACATGAACTGCAGTCTATTGCATGAAGGTTGGATGAGCTCCCTGCCCATCGACCACCCAGACATCTACAACATTACATTTCAGATTGTACAGGGCACACTGTCTGTCTTGCATAAATGTTAGCACTGGACATACATGTTCTGGGAAAACATAGGATATGGGCTGTCTTGTATCAAGCACACAAAATACTTCTGATAATTGAAATAAAAATGAGTGCTGCAAATGGTAAAATCCACTGTGAAACTATAAGTGTTACATGTTGTACTACAACCGCTTTGTATAAGACAGTTCCTCTCAATTTGTGTGCCTCCTTAGGCAGAGCCTGTCCTGTACCTACAGTAGATCTTGAACATCATATGCTTCTCCACTTCCTGCTTTGCTACTCAGTGTAAACATAAGCAGTTTGAACCAGTCGTTGCTGTCACTCAAATACTCTAAGGGGGTCAATATGTGCACCTGCAAAAGTCCAGAGGTGGGACTCAGAGGTGGTGAAAATGAAGACAAGTGTGTGTGTGTGTGTGTGTGTGTGTGTGTGTGTGTGTGTGTGTGTGCGAGCCAGTCAAAGATCACATTCAGAGTTTCAGGTGAGGAGGAAGTGCTACGACCAGACCAGCGCCTACTATTGAATCTCCACTATATAATATAAATGTAATTATCCCATTTTATATTATGCACTTTATTAATATTATTATTACATTGTGATATATATAATATAATAGATGAAAATGTTTACTATAAATATTACCAACACAACAAAAAAAAACGTTTTCTTCTTTCTGTGCGACCATAAAACATTTACTTTGGAATAAAAATCAAATTTTCTCATGTTTCTCCTATTTTCTTTCGATCTTATCAACAAAAGCATGTTTAGTCAGCTGCTGCATCCCATAATATAGCCATAATTGGCTTCTGAGTTTCACCTTAAA
>CALSBV010011340.1:0-10312 GCA_943590825.1 Bovichtus diacanthus | reverse complement strand
TATATATATGTATATGTATATATATGTATATGTATATATATGTATATATGTATATATATATATATGTATATATGTATGTGTGTATATATATATATATATATATATATATGTATATATATATGTAGCTGTGGCTTCATCTTGTTTCTGTGTTTGGCTTGGTGCTTGAACTGAATGGTCATCACAGTGGGAGTCAGTGGATCATTTAGTCTGGACAATCAGAGGCTGTTTTCTCATCACAGCTGACAGTGGAGCTCCATCTCTCTGCCATTGTCCATTTAGCTGCCAGGCCCACGGTATCTTCGGCAGAATTGAGTCTTTCTTCCATCTAGCCTGCTGAATTATTCATCTATTTGTGTCTTAATTCAACTTGGCACAAGAGATTGTTCTTCCTTTGGTCTTTTATCTGATGCTAATAACATCACTTCTAATACTTAAAGGTCAGTGTTCCTTTTGTTAGTTAAGACACAGTTTTATGTCTATAGAATAGAGAAATAGAACATCATTTAATGTCCAACTTGAGAATTATTTAAAGCTATGGTCTGATGTTGAAGTGGCTTGTCATCTGGTTGAGTAACAGTCTTGGAAAGGACACGTCTGGATTTGCTGTAAAGGAATGTAACATGTTGCCTCTGGCAAAATGCAGAAAAATACAACTATAACCGGTCGTCCACATGGATAAACACTTGTTCCCAAACCTCGCCCCTTCTTTCTTTCTTCTTTATACCTGTGTGCCACCATATGATATGTGTGAGTTATCTGACTTTACTGAAGTTACGGAGATACACTACAGGTGAATAGGGTAAAACATTTAAACTAATAAATCTCTATACAACTTCTCCAGTTCATTACTTACATTAAGACAACAAATGTTTTTGAAATTGTATGTTTAAATATGCAAATTAGGCATTCTCTTATTAAATATGTGCTAATTTGCTACATTTCCAGAACAGAAATGTAAACATTGGATTCAAAATTGTTGTTTCACATCAGGTGTGTTGTGTGTTTGGTTGGAGGAGGTTAGCACAAAGTGTGTGCATTGTTAGTCACTGTTTACTGCTGTAGACGGACTCGCATCTTTATATTTCGGGGTACAGGTGTAAAAAGCAGGTTTGACACACTGTGTTTGTGACTTTATGTTTAATCACTATCTAAGCTATGTGAAGTGTTTTAACACAAGACAACTGAATAATGAATGCAGTGATGTGTGTTCACAGGAGCTCTGATGTGACCTCTTCACGTCCTCTCCACGTCCCCTCCACGTCCTCTCCACGTCCTCTCCACGTCCCCTCCACGTCCCCTCCACGTCCCCTCCACGTCCTCTCCACGTCCCCTGGGTGAGTCATTCATCCGTCATATTGATGTTCAAAATCATTTTCTTTTATATGTTGGAATTTATTTTGCTATGGTTTGTGTTAGAGTGTTAGAATGTGTTAGAACTTTAGCCTCGGTAATATCCTTTACTGACACTTAAAATTATAACAGATGTGGGCTTTATTAGTTGGATTGATTCATTAGCAGTAGGTCACTTATTAAACCAGGAAACAGCCAGCACCTCTAATTCTATTAAAACATCAAGTCTCCCCTAAAAGTCTGATCAAAAGAAAAAGAAAAGAAAGTGAACACTTGTATCTTAGTTGCCAGTGTCAGGCGGTGGTATCTTCTTTTCAACAAAACTTTTTCTGTTTGAAAATAATACCAGTTTATCATTGTGTGATATACGAGAGGAAAATTGTCTTCTGGTTAAATATTACTGATGAAGTGATGAATGATGGTAAGTTGTTCAGACATCATTTCAGCACTGTGTGCTGTCCAGAGTATGACTTTTAATATATGACATTAAATAGCCTTGCACCAGATTTCTGGATATATGTATACAATAAGAGAACATGTCTGGTTTCATACTGTGAAATAAAGGGGTACTCCAACTATTTAGTATTAGACTTCCATAAAGTTGTCGGGGGGGGCGTACATTTCTCATTGGTGTCTTTCATTAGACTCCTGGTGAATGGCCAAACATCCTTTTCCTATGTGAAATCCCCTTTAATATTAGACAATTTTGATTCTATCATGAACTTAGTTTACCTTATTTTAAATGGTATTGTTTCATAATGTCACTTCTGTGCCATGACATCCTACAAGGGAAACAAATGTTGACAAAAGTCTAAAGTCACCTCGTGCAGCCACGACTCACTAGGTGAAGCCAGACTGGTTAATCCCACGAGCCTAGTTGCCATCTGCTAGCCTCTGCAGGCCATACAGTATGTTTCTGAGACGACCTTGACACAAACCTACTGACACAGTCCTCCTGCAGAGAGGCACAACCAGGAGGATTGGCACAGTGAACTCTCGATGCCTCCCAAAGGAGCAAAGTGCTGTAATATACTGCAGTGTAGGAGGGGAACCTGGAGGTCTTAAAGTATTATACTGATATTCTCAACAAGGTAAAGAGGTGTTTTTTGACAGTAGCATTCTATGACTGACCAGAATATATGGGGGTTAATTTATTGTTCATGTCCTAATTAAGCTGCTTGAGGTCTCCAGGGTAGAAATTAGCTCCTGCACACAGTTGTTCTATGCTGCAACACTACCCGGCCCCAGGCTCAGTGTGTGATACATTCATTAAACACAAAATATTTGAAGATGTCATGTTAAGGACGGTATTCTTCAAGACAGGGCCTCACAGGCTTTAAGGGCCAGTTTAAAACATCTCAAAGTGATAAGAAACTGTGAAACTTTTTTTATTGTGACCACGGTATGTACTGGATGAGACAAACTATTTAATTACTATTTATTTTTTATTATTTCTGACATTTTATTAATAAACAATTTATTGTTACTTCATCAGATTATTATCAAGAGTATCATTTTTTTACTGCCCTTTCTTAAACTGATTTCAGCACCTTTTTAGTTATTTATTTATTTAGTATATTATACCGAGACAATGTCACCTGTAAACAAAGTGCACCATGTTGTGGAGGGAGTTGTAGTTCTTTTGACTCTGAACCCTAAAGTGGAAAAATTGAAACAAGTGCAACAATCTAATTGCCACACGGGTGTCTGGAGCCCTGAGGCAATGCCTCCCTTTGTCCAATTGGTACTTCAGTTGTTGGTGCTTGGGTGTGGATGTCTAAATAATGGCGCAAATGAGGAGTGACTGGTGAAGGGTTAGGGCAGGGGTGCCCAAACTTTTTGGCTCAGGGGCCACATTGACGTAAAAAAATTGTCATACGGGCCAGCATGAATTTTACATGCTACCGACGAGGGGAATGCTTTTTTGTATTTCCTTTTATTTTGCTTTGTTTTACTATGCTGTCTGCTGCTAGGTAGATCTGATAACTGCCTGACCTGGATAAATGAAGGTTAAAATAAAAATAAATTAAATGCAAATAAAGTATTTTATGAAATTTGACTCAAACTCAAACAAATAAACAAAGAATCAACAAATAACATGTTTGCATTAATGCGAAGGGTGATACTGAGATCTCGACTGCAGTAAATGGGACAGGTCTGGCTCAAAAGCGGTGGTTTTAATGCGCAAGATGTCACGCAGGTGGGAGTCACTTAGTCTTGTCCTCACACGGTTCTTATTCATGTTCATAACTGAGAATGTCTTCTCGCACAAGTATGTCGAGCCAAACAAGCTCAACATTTTCTTAGCAAATGTTCGAATCTCTTGGAACCTGTCTTTATCCAGCTGCTGGTAAAAGTTGACAAGAGGGAGTTGTTGGTGCCGGCTGCAACACTCCGTGTCACACTGCAGCTCAATGAGCTCCAACTGCAGGTGGGCTGGAACGTCACTGGGATCCACGGAAAAAGGAGAGGAAAAAAGCGTGATCTCCTTTTCAATAGTTTCAAAATCCCTGAAACACTGTTGAAACTCCTCAGCCAGAGATGAGATGTTTGCAGCATACCTCCTCATTTGCGCGCTGATATTGTGCGCTGGAAAACGGGTCATTATTTCTTGCAGAGATTGGAAATGTGTGGTATTGGGTTGCGTTTGTGACAGGTGGCTTTGGAAAAGTAGCAGCTTGGTCCGAAAGGCTTTGATATGTGAATACAGTTGGCTTATCACTGCATTTTGCCCCTGAAGGCTCGTGTTCAGGGTGTTCAGATGTCGGGTTATGTCAACTAAAAATCCAAAATCAGCCAGCCAAACAGGATCGGTTAGTTCTGGCATCGGTTGTCCCTTTTTTGCCAAGAATTGTCCAATTTCCTCTTTAAGGGAGTAGAAACGCTGCAGTGCAGACCCCCGACTGAGCCATCTTACATCAGTGTGATACACAACATCTCCGTATTCAGCGTGGATATCCAGTAGAAATTGCTGAAACTGGCGGTGGCACAGGGCTTTGGAGCGAACATAATTAATAGCCTTTATCACCGGTTTCATAACGTGATCATATTTCAGATGTTTGGCACATAGAACTTGTTGGTGAATAATGCAATGGAGTTTTATAGCTTTACCTCCTTCTTCGCTAACTTTGTTACACACTTGGGTTGATAATCCACTGTGCTCGCCAACCATGGCAGGTGCGCCATCCGTAATAATCCCCGTGATTTTATTCCACTGTAGTTTTATGTCATCTACGGCGGAACAAACAGCAGCAAATAAATCTTTCCCTCTTGTTTGGTCCTTAAGACTCTGGAGGTCAAGTAGCTCTTCACGCACGTTCATTTCACTGTCCACTCCTCTCAAAAAAATCAGTAACTGAGCAGTGTCGGAAGCATCCGTGCTTTCGTCGCAGGCTAACGAAAAAAATTCAAACTCCACTCCTTTTGCCTCCAACTGTCTCTTAATATCAGATGAAACTTCTTCAATCCTTCGTGACACAGTGCTACGAGCCAGGCAAACATTGGCGAACTGTTGCTTTTTCTCAGGACAAATGTTCTCCACCATTTTCATCACACAGTCTTTAATAAATTCACCCTCAGTAAAAGGTTTGCAGTGCTTGGCAATCAGCGTTGCCACCTCATAACTTGCCTTTGTGGCATTTTCATCCGACTCACTGGCTCTTGTGAAAAAGTGTTGCTGTGCTGTTAAACCAGCTTCCAGTTGCTTCAATTTTTCACGGCGTTCGTTCCCAGTTAGCTTGTCGTAATTAGCATGTTTCGTCTGGTAGTGCCTCTTTATATTGAACTCCTTGAACACAGCCACAGTCTCTTGGCAAATTACGCAGACACAGTTGTTTCCAAACTCAGTGAAAAAATATTCAGATTTCCACTTGTCCTGGAAACGGCGGCCCTCGCTGTCAACTTTCCTTTTCTTACTTCCAGTTGCCATTTTAGAAATGGGCAAAAAACAGATCAAGCGCAAAACGGGGTCGCAAGAGTTCGGCCACAAGTTTACTGCCATCCTGTGGTGAAATATAAAATTGCTTTTTTTACGCGTGTATTTTATACTGTGGACAACAGTACTGGCGGGCCACATATTATTGATTTTATGACAGAGGCTTCGGGCCAGTGGAAATATGAACACGGGCCGCATTTGGCCCGGGGGCCGGACTTTGGGCATGTCTGGGTTAGGGCTTAAAAGCCATATGTTTAGAGTGTAATCTCTCCGACCAGCATCTCTCCTCTGCTCTCCTTTGCTGCTGTATCCAAGCTGTCCAACATGTTGCATTATGTTCCAATGAATGAGATGACAGACTTTATAGTTGAACCCAGAGTTACACCAGTTTGTGGGCTTCCACCTGTCAGTGTGGGGAGACCTGTTCAGGCACTTTATCGCTCTTCAGGCTATTTGGAAATCTTTGGTACAAACACTGGTCAGTTTACATTATAAATGTAGCACAACTGGCAATGAACTTATTTTCCTTAGTTTCCTGTCTGTCACTGTCAACTGTCCCAATTAGATGAAAATATTATTTTAGTCACTATTAGACACACGGCACATCAGTTAATGTATATAAATAAATAATAATAATAAATAAATCCAAATATAATAATAAATAAAATGACGTAGCCAGGGGAGGTGCTACGCAAACAATATAAATACAAAATATATAAATCTGAATAATTGTTTTCTTTTCTTTCCACACCGCTTCACTTTGCAAGGTTGGAGCAACCACATCACACTGCGCTCACGCCAGCTGTCACTCGCATACCTGTGGTCAAATCAGCCAACAGTGAAATTGTAGTGCACTGCACTCTGCACTGACATTCGTGTAACTGCATTCTAACAGCCCAGATTGAGCTGATGGGGAGAGCTAGCAACAGACTTGACAAAGTTAGCGGAAGGATAGTGACGTGTGACTACGTCAGTCGTCTGGTTTTCAAAAGGTGTTAAAAAAACAGTATGTACCAAATGTATATAAATAAGATTAATTAGATTATATTCACAAGAAAAAAATTAAACATGTTACCTATGCCCCTTATAAATTGAAAAAAGAAAACACCACTAAATTGTGAGGGGGAAATGTCTTTATTCTTTGATTTTTGGGTTCTTGGGGAAAATATCAAGTATTTAGAGTATCAGAGCATTTCTGAATTCTTTTTACACAAATCTATGACCACATAATCTCAGAGAATATTCAAGTTTTTCTCTCTCAAATTTGCAATTTAAATCTCGAGTCCCCAGGCTCCGTATTATTATTATTATTATTGTTTTTTTTTTTACTAATAAGCCCAGTATTCCAAGTGTTCAGAATCAGAAAACTATTATTCGTCCCTCACCGGAAATTTACAGCGTTACAGTTAACAACAGGGCTAAATTCATCCAAGTTTGTTTGTTTAGCCTTAACTATTCGTAGCAGCTGATGTATCTGCACAATCAACACGGTTCAGTTGTCACAGAAGCTGGTTTTATCGGTTACAACAGGAACATTAAACTTTTTTCAAGACATTTGAAGAAATACGTTGATTTCAGAGTTTTTTCCTCAAATTGTCAGTGAATGTGTTATAAATCACATGCTTCTTCCTCATTGTCAAAAGCTAATGGGGCGTCACACATAGAGGAAGATGAGGATGACGATGAGCAGGGAGAGGAATTTGAGTTTGATGACAGCACTGACATGGAACCTCCAGAGATGAGTTCTCAAGTCAGGGCATGAATGGAACAACCAGAACAGAGCAGAAGGGCCAGAACGCCTCACTGCCACACTGCTCAGGTACACAATAGGGATGGATATATTACTATAAGGGCTTTTATGCTCATAGATGCCATTATAATCTTCTTTTTTGTATGTATTTTTTATCCCAGATAAGGAGGTCAGGGAGTCACCAGAAGGGTAAGTTATGATGGAATGAATCATAACCTGCAACACATCACGTATACACGCATTGAATAGACCAAACTAAAATCTGTAAGCCAATTATCTCTGAAATTGAATTTAAAAATCAGTGTTGTGTTTATTATCTAGGCCTAATATTTTAGTAAACTAAAAAGAACATGGAGTAAACAAAATCTCACACGGACCTTAGATTCCATGAGTAAAGCTGTGGAGTTAAAGGGAAACCAGTACGAAACCAGGCAACAGAAAAATGCCATATGGGCATATCTGTAGGAGACTCAGTGCAAGTTAAAACTGACAGCATCACCCTTGGAGTCAGTCCAGTTCAAGCTTTCTGATATAATAGATACAACACAACACACTTAAAAAAAAAAACCCATACCAGTTTAACTCCAGTGGAAAAACTTCTATGATGCAATAAACACATTGTGTTTTTACGTTAAAATCGTCTTCGTCGACTTCATCTCACCCCATATTTTCTTGACGTGATACATCTCCACACAAAATGGTCTGTTTACTTCCATGAATGTCATGGTGTGGATGTTTTCATTGTCACCAGTCTCTGATTGGTCCACTTTACACTGGACTGTTGTCTCGTTAAATGTAAGGTTCCAGCTGAGCATGAGATCCTTCTGGATCCTTGGAAAAAAACAAGTTTACTCAAGGTCCACTTTACTTTATCTTTACTCCAGAGCTTTAAAATCACACTGCAGGGTCTTCAGCAAACGGATGTACGACTGAACTGAATGAACAACAGACTGCCTCCAATACAATACCACCTATTAGGTTCCAAAGTTCCATCTTTGGTCACATGTTGACCCTCGGTTGACCTTTTTTGGCAACCAGGCTTCAGACTTTTATCTGTTTAGAAGTTCTGGAGTGCAAATGATCTCCAAAATAGGAGAGACATAACCTCGTAGGTAATATGAAATGTTCTCTGACCTTCTATGAACTTTAGATTAAAATGCTTGTTGCAGATGTTCCACCTCCTCTGATCTGGCAGGGACTGGAGATTCTGAGAGTTTCTGGAAAGCGAGCAGCATTTATGAAGGTAAGAGAGCAACATCAGTATCTGACATCCAGTTTCACCTGCTGTGAGCCTGAGTTGCTCTGTGTCCATATGCTCACCAATGTGAGGATGTCTTTGTGTCTGCTTGCATCCGGACAGCACAGGCATCACATCGAGCTACAGAGTGGCTCAGTGTGGTTTCAGAGCTCACACTGCGATTACACAAAGGTACACAACCCTCCTGTAGTGTTAGCCTTGCTTTGGTAGTAGCTAGCTATACTAGACAGCTATACTGTAGGTACACTAATTACGTTCCAAATGGGAATTTCCTGCTTCCAGTGAAATCCAGTTTCACCTGTATGTTCTCTGTTGTGCTGATGTGCTCTGCTCCGTACTCCTGCAATGTATGTCTACATGAAGTCACATGTGTGAGCTTTTCCTCTCTCTGTGTTCACTAATATGATATAAATCAGAGAAAAGCAGCAAATCTTTTTGAAAGGCCAAAAACAGCATTTTCTGACATTTCTGCATCAAAAATGACTTTAACGATTAATCAATTATCAACATAGTTGGGGATTCATTTTCTGTCATTTTACTAATCAATTAGTTGACTAATGGTAGCAGCTCTGGTCCTTTAACACTGTGGTACAATGGTTTCATTGTGTTCGCCTTCTTTAATGACAGAGAGCAGTCAGGAAGAGCCTGGCAGTGCAATAAACGGGTGCAGCAGCCCACAGCAGGACGCTGCTGAGGCCAAGGTGTTCTCTCTAGTCAGTCCACAGCATGAACATCACACACGAACCAACCAGAGTGCAGTGAGCTGCGGCCCAGACAGTGTGCTCGGAGACCCAGAGGTCATCTATGATGACGTGGCTGCTGAGAACCTACAGCACCCAGTGGGAGGTGAGTGTCCCTCCACTTTCACATTATAGAAGTCCACACTGGAGTGATCAGTTGGTTACTCTTCCACCGTTTCATACTGTGGTCTACGCAGGTTTAATAGACTGACTAAAACAATAGAGGCTTAAAAGACACACTATTACATCAAACTACACAGTGTGCGTGTTTCACCTGTGGGCTCGTTTGTATAGATGCTGATGACATCTACGAGGACATCCAGAGACCGGATCACCGTGGCTCCAACGGCTGGAGCTCCAGTGAGTTTGAGAGTTATGATGAGCTGTCTGACAGCGAGACTGCTGCTCAAGCCCGCAGCAGTAGCAAGGTAACTCACTCACAGATTATATTTTCAAAGTGAATAATAAGATTAACAACTCTTCATTATATTTCTCTGGTGTCTGGCAGGAAATCCCTACCCCACAAAAATACTACGAGTAATGCGTCCTTTGGCTCATAATTTCCATTTAGCAGAGAGAATTGTGTGTAATTGTTCACTGAAAGTTACTGTACCATTTACATTATGTGTATGCATCATATGTTTACATCAATCATGTGCTGAAGAAGTGATGCCTGTTGCGAAACAGAATGTTGAAGAGGTTTGATGAGGTCACATGCAGGATGTTTGATAATCTTTCAGTTTTTGTTTTATTTACCCAGCTGTCCATTTGTCTTTTATTTCCATATTGGCTGACTTAAAATTGTTTTATATTTTAGAAATGTTTCACGTTCAGCTGAAACTCTGATTGGAAAATGTAAAAAAAAACACTTACTGTGTAGAAATCTAATGATTGAAATTTGGCATTAACTGAAGCTCAGGTAAGTGAAATCCCTCTCTGCGACAACGGAAATATAAATACGAACTAAGTGGAATCAATTTGTTTGTTTTGCCATTTTAATTCATACAGTGTGTTATAGAACACATACTAACATTATGGTAAATTAATACACACAAACAAATTATCAAAAAGAAATCTGGCATAAAGATTTAAAGCAGCATTAAACACTTTTTCGGCCACTTGGGGGCAGCAGAAGAAGCTGTCAACTACACAAAGACATCATCACCATATCGTCACCATGTCGTTACCATATCATCACTATATCATCACTATATCATCACCATATCATCACTGTATCATCACCATATCATCACTATATCATCACCATATCATCACCATAT
>CALSBV010011339.1:50288-66168 GCA_943590825.1 Bovichtus diacanthus | reverse complement strand
TGTGTAAGTGTATGTGCATAGTATATGTGTCTGTCTATCATCACACTTACCAGCGAGCAGTGGCATGACCTCAAGAGCCATCTTGGAGGTCTGAGCTCAGACGTGGTGTGTATTGACAGGAATGCAGCATTCACCATGCAAATACTTAACACTGTCTACACTCCTGAGCCTAAAAAAAAGCCATAATAGGTTAAAACGGCTGCTCCGGGGTAACAGGGAGGTTACACATTTTAGATTTGGAGAGGAAGGAAACAATGTCATCATAAATATATAATAATAAGACATTGCTAGTATATAATGATATATATAACTGATGACATTTCTTTTCTTTTGAGTTATGGTTCAGTTTGTAAGGTAGGGTTGAAAAGGTTTTAGCTGTATGTAAAATTGCAAAATAGTTCTGCTTAGGCTCAGTTGTGCTCAACTTGGTGTACTATCATTACAGTTTAGTCAGTTCGCTATCTTGCTGAGATTGAGTAAGAAAGATTGATACCACACCTGAAAAGTATACCCCCACAGCCCCCATTGATCACAATGGAAATAGGGCTGTTGCTTTATTGTGTAATTTAATCCTCGACAGTTTGTAAGTGTATGTGATAACTGTCTTCAAGTGATGCAGTATTGTGTGTATTTGACGATTGTCAAATAAATCTTAAAGCCACCAACAGCTTCAGTGTCGGTAGAGGGAGAACCCAGAGTGGTTCCCGCAATAGGTGAGGGAGAACCCAGAGTGTGTCCCGCAGCAGGTGAGGGAGAACCAATGAGGGAGAACCCAGAGTGCCTCCCGCAACAGGTGAGGGAGAACTAATGAGGGAGAGCCCCTGACAGCTTCAGTTCCAGGATTTGCAACCAAACAGTTAGCAAAACCTGAGAAGGTTAGAGGGATCAGGCTTACAAGGAAAGTTAAAGGCCTAGCTTTTCCAGCACAGTATATTACCACAACTCATGTTGCTACTGACAATCTATGAAGTGCCTATGACATCAGTGGAAGGAGTCAGGAGGCGTGTGAACAAAGACCTCTGCAGGTAGCTCAGAATTCCACTAGCTTCAAGTGAGTAGGGCTATAAATCAGGTCTGGACAGTTACAGTTACTCCTATCATCAGTGGTCACGATGGTAAAGTGCAGGGCACTGACGATGTACAGAGATGCGGGCGTCACAACAAGATCAGGACACAAGTAAGCAGCTGACACCTTAGTGGCACAGGCAGGAAGCATGCTGAAGTTGAAGGACCTCATTGGGAACCTGTGCTTGGGAAGACAAGGACTTGGAACCACTAACTTCCAGCAATGGGGAAAAGCAGGCAAAGGAGAGACACTATCCAACCCGAAGTCCGACACCTGGAGGAGGAATGACAAAAATCACGAAAATCCTACCAATGTATGACACCCATCCATCTAACCTGCACAGGTGGGGAATAAGGGAGGAGTCACTGTACAAGTTTTATGGAGGGAAATGTCATGAAGAGTGGTGCAGGTGGACCCAAATGCAGGAGACTGCAGGCAAGAAAGGACTTTAATTTCCAGTTTGGTGCAGGCAAGGGAAAACAAAACTTCAGATTACAACACACACAAGAATCTAACAAGGCCTTAAAGGAAAACCACAACTTAAATACAAACCTGTATTCAAACCTACAAACAAACAAACCTAAATCTGATGAGGGGTTGAAGCACCGGTGGAGAGATGGGCGTAAAAGCTCAGGTTAGGGGAATGAGGCGATTTAACAGGGAAAGAGGCAGGAAGCCGATTAGCAGGGGGGGAAAACACTGGGAACAGGAAAGAAGCTGATTGGCTGGGAAGACCAACAAGGCTGATCCAGAGGAGGTGTGTAGATGGGCAAAGGAAGTACAGGAACACATATGGAAAAACACACAAAGACAGGAAGTAAAACCATACAAGGTAAATATTTTACAAAACAAAACATGAAACAGAAAAATCAAAAGCCAGGATCCTGACAGGAGAGGCACGTTGGTGCACATACTGTACTTGCGGGGTGCGAGACTGAGCACTGGACAGCATCTTGGAGCAGGAGAGTCGGAAAAAGCATCAGACCAACGAGACACCAGCAACATCCATTCAGTTCAACAGACCAAGGGAGAAGTCACCCTTAACTATAAAGACCAAGAATAGCATCCTGCAGACGTCACAATCTTGAGAGATGAGGGTGGACCTGGAAAGAAAACTACACTTTCCCCAGGTTCGACTGCTATGAGGATGACACTCAACTTTACCTCTCCTCGTAGACCATCACACAATCACACCAACTACCCACTCGACCCTCACCGCCTGTTCCACTGATATTAAATCATGGAAGCAACAGAATTATCTTCTTCTTATTTGTGCCGACTCATCATCGGGCCAAATTCCCTCAGCCGCTCCACCCAGTCCTCACTCACCATCGTTCAGGTCCGCAACCTTGAAATACTCCTTGACCCCACCCTCTCGTTCCTACCACATGCCAACAACATCACCAAAACGGCTCTTTTCCACCTCAGGAATATTGCCTACCTCTGACCCTCCTTGTCCTTTACCGCTGCGAAATAACTCATCCATGCCCTCATCACTTCCAGACTTGAGTGCTGCAATAGCATCCTCTATGGCTCACCCAACAAAATCATAAATAAACTTACAATACATCCACAACTCCGCTGCCTGCTCACCTCCACCAGCCGCTGCGACCACATCGCCCCGGTCCTCTACAACCTCTACTGGCTCCCTATTAAATACAGGATTGACTTCACAATAGTACTCTCCACCTACAAAGCCTTTAACAAACTGGCCCCTTCCTACCTTGTCAAACTCCTCCCCCGCCACATCCCTACCCGTTGTCTCAGGTCCGGAGATGCAAACACTCTAAAGACCACCAGGACCCAGCTCTGGACCTGGGGTGACAGGGTCTTTTCAGTTGCTGCACCCTCCCTCTGGAATGCCCTCTCCAACCACATCAGACAGTCAAACACCCTACCGTATTTCAAACAAGCCCTTAAAACCTCTTCAAGATTGCTTTCTCCTGCTAAATTCCTTCCCCTCCATCTCATGACTCCGCTAGTTTTAACTGCTCTCTGTTCTGGTTTTGTTCTGGTTTTTAATTTCTTGCATCTTTTGTACTTGTATGAAATGTTTCTCTGTTGTAAAGCGGATTTGTGTACCTTGAAAAGCGCTGTATAAATTAAATGTTTTATCAATATTATTATTAATATTATTATTACACATTATTGCTGATATAAAATATGTTCAAAGACCATTTTACTAATCCACCATGCTGTATTGAACAAATACACTGTGGCAGTGGAATGTGGTCACGGCGCCGGCTGTTGGGGAGAGATGGGAGTGCCTCAGCTGGGGATCAGACAGCTGGACATAATCATGTAATCAGCGACACAAAATAAGCATAATGGTAACCTGGTTCTGGCTCTCTTGCAGTAGGCTGGGTCTGGTATCACGTGGAGCCAATACTGTGCTGAAGCAGACCGGAGGCGAGCGCCAGAGTGAAAGGAGAAGCTCAGCAAAGCGAATTGAGTTGTTTGCCTGAAGACGTCACTCAAAGTGCAACAAATAAACTGTTTGTGGCTCAAACATTCTCTCTGCTGTCATTTTCACCTGTGTGTGGACAGGAGACTTCCACAAGTGACGCCTGAACAGTTACCGATGACAGAAGAGGGGATGTCGAAGAGCCCGCTTGCACAGCGTCTTGCCGCTGTGCTAGAGGGCACCGCCGTCTTGCAGCAACAGCAGAGCCATGCTCTCTTAGATATCGTGGCGTGCCAACAGCAGGATCGTGCCCTCCTGCGGGAGCTGCTGCAGCGTCCGGACCGGGGAGCCCTCTGGCCCAGCCGCCGTTGGTTGTCCTTCAGAAGATGACTGCAGAGGACGATCCGGAGGCTTTCCTCGACATCTTCGAGGGCACAGCTTGTGGATGGCTGAAGGAGGAGTGGCCGGTGCAACCAGCTCCTGAGGGCTGTCCTGGACCGGCTGGGCAGCACGCCGGAGGGACACCGCCGCCGGCTCTGGGGCCTACCGTTCGAGCTGGTCTTAAACATGTCTGGAGGAAGCTGGCAGGCTGTGCACGGCCAGTTGGGCTTCTCCAGAGAGTAGGGGAAGCAGCCGCACCGCCCACTCCTCTTTCGTCCACCCACATGCCATCGCCGTATCTTCCAAGATGTCGAGGAAAGCCTCCGGATTGTCAATACACCTCGGTATTCGAGGGGATTTTTATTGGTTGTTTGTGTTTGTATAGTACATCAAATAGCTCTGAAAGTGATACCAACAGTGATCCCACTGTTATGTTATACTTCTGCCATGGATTCTGGCATCGACTTGAGTTAGAACAATTTTTAAAACGATATATTTATAGTTATCTTTATAGTTATCATTCTTGTTGTCCACGGCCCTTAATAATTATGCTATTTAATACAGATAACTCCATAATCTGTTTCCAATGTTCTGTTGGTCTGTGGTCTGTTAAATGTCGTTGTGCATTTGAAATGAAGTATCCTCAGTATGAAAGATGATAAAATGTGTCTGCTCCATCCTGAGGGAAAGGGGCTCAGTCAGGGTTAGCTGTAAGTGGGTGGGGGCCTCATGTGTTTGCTTTACGGTGCTCGTGTCTGCATTACGTAGCATGTGGAGCTAGAGCCAGGAAGCAATTAGCTTTAATTTAATTTAACAAGACTCAAAGCGGCCACCTTGGTTTCCTCCAAAGTTCAAAAATACACCGTCACCACTAAAGCTCAACGATTACCATGTGGTATCTGATTTGTTTTATGTGTACACAAACAGAAATGTAAAAATAAAAGACAATTTGTGATTTTACAGGGAGACAAGCTGGAACTATTTCTTAGCAAACATTTGCAGGTGCAAAAAATGTCAGCCAAGCTAATCATCTTCAAGGATTCAAGGATCATTTATTGTCTTTCTGCAACACAGGGTTGCGCAACGAAATGCAGTTGTAGTCCCTTTATGCTGCACAAAAAAACAAGACAAAACAAAAAAGGTAGTGCATTCCTGTAGTATACTTTTAGAATTTACATCAGAAGAACCATGTACCAATGTATCACCTCAGGAACATTGCAAAACTTCGTCCCACACTCTCCGTGTCAGATGCTGAACAACTCGTCCACGCCTTTGTCTCCACAAGATTGGACTACTGAAACACTCTCCTCATCGGGACTTCAAGCCGGAGCCTTCAGTAGCTCCAATACATACAGAACAGTGGCGCTAAGATCCTGATGAGGGTGCGAAAATATAATCATATCACACCTATTCTCCACTCGCTCCACTGGCTTCCTGTCTCATTCAGGATCGAATACAAAATATCCCTCCTCACCCATCAGTTTACCCATGGAAATGCCCCTATCTACTTCAAGGAACTGCTCTCACCACTAACCTCCACACGCAACCTCCGCTCCACAAACAAAAACTTGCTCCACCCCCCCAGGACCAAGCTCTGCATCATGGGGAATCGGCCTTCTGTTCAGCCGCTCCTCACCTGTGGAATTCCCTCCCAGATAACCTGAGGACTCCACAGGCCAATGACTCCTTCAAGAAGGGCCTAAAAACCTTTATTTTTAAAAAAGCCTTTTCTTAAACCTTGTGTTTTTATTTTTGTCTTTTATGCCTCTGTTTTTTGTTGTTGTTGTTGTCTTCTGCTCTGTAGCACCTTGAGATTGCTTTTAGCCATGAAAGGCGCTTTACAAATAAAATGTATTATTATTATTATTAAATGTAAACAGAAGCAACATAAACACTCAGGAATTCTCTGGGCAGATAATATGGCCGGTATCTTTACATAAAGAATTCGACATCTGATCTGACATTATTCATCAACTTTGAAGCATCATCATTGATGTAAAGTAGGGCTCAACATTAGTATAATAAAAACCCTGTCACAAAGTAAAAAAGAAAATTTATTTTGACTTATGTCACCAAAACTATCACTAGAGACATTATTGGCCTAATATTACCTGTGTTCTCCTCTCCAGTGGGCTGCTGTCAGCGCTGCCCTGTGTGTGTGTGTGTGTGTGGGGGGGGTTGACACCACATACTTCACCTTACAGTCCATCATTGCCCACCGTATATCTTCAGCACCATTTCATAATGTCGGGATTATCGCTGTTTACTTTCGCCCTAATTTTTTAACATTTCAACTGCCACAAAGGCTACACACATGTCTAGTGTCAAATTAAAAGAAATCCTGTAGCCATCACCAACCAACGTAAGGAAAAATAATTTACTTTTGGAACAATCATTACTTTTTCATGTGTTGACCGCCTGACCGTCCACAGCAGGAGGCCAACCAACCCTGAACAAAGTCCATCTGCTGATGGCGATTGTATGGTAAAGTTAAAAGGTCTTGAACAAGCGAGTAAGTGGACCATGAGTGGATATTGTTTTATCAGCTGTCATTTTCACTGATATCTAGGCTACATTCACATTGTCTTAATCTATTGGAAATGCGACAATAACTACAGTTTAAAATATATGTTATCATTAATTTAGACATTTCACAAAGAGGTACTTCACACTGAATCAGTGCGAAGACGATTCCTTCACTTATCCATATTTCCCTGTCACTTTTTTAAGTTTGGAGTTATTGCTACCTTTTAGACAACCAAATTGGTGGTTTCACCAGAAGACACAGTAAATGGACCTTGAGTTGAGAATTGTATGTCACATTACTATTTTTAGGATCCAGAGTGAGCTTTATTATCTCAGTTATTGTTGGGGTCATGGCTGTCTGAGAGTGTCCTGCTGAAAATTCGCATCACAAGTGAGACACGAACTCTACGTAAGTGCTGCTGAAGCATCCGGTCTGTTCAATCCTAACAAATTCCAATCTACATGTTGAGCTGTCACGGTCTTCAGAACCAACCTGTCAGTAGCACAGAGGAGCTGAGAGGACAGGCCATTGTAGAGACCGTTGGTAGACGAGAAAAAAGAAGACCTGCAACACGTGTGTTGTTATAACGCGTCACTGGGAATTGCATTTGATACAATGGAATCTGCTCAATGAGAGAGGCAAGTGATGGATGTCAAAATGCTTTTTTTGTGGAGTTCTCCTTGCTATCATTGCACAGGCAGTTCTAGAGAAATGATTTGATGTCACCTCAAGTGGAATTAATTGTCACTAAGCATTGCAGCTATACCAGCTACTAACAAGCCACAACACACGGAGTTCTGATGACTGCTGATGGCAAAGATTAAATGCAGCTTGGTATAGGTTTCAGTTTGTTTCAGTTCACATTTCTTGTGTTTGTCTTTCCCTCTACATCTCAGAGTCTGTCCCTAAACGTCTCATATTAGATGGATAGATGTAGGAAAATAACAACCATGTGAATCTGGCATTTACTGCCAGAAGTGTTTTTTTTTAATGTTGAAATTAACCCTTGATGCAACTATGGAGACAGTTCTAAGAGTATGTAATGCATGTGCCAGTGTCTTTTATCATTTTCAGATGCAACGACGTTGAATGTAAGAGGATGTAACATTTGTTGTATCATTGGAGGTAATTTCAGGAAAATGATTGTATTCATTCACATTATAATTTTTTTTTTTTGTTTTGTGAGTGTGTGTGTTAGTGTGTGTGTGTATGTGTGTGTGTGTGTGTGTGTGTGTGTGTAAGCAACACTTGGTTCAATGATGTGCAGCTGTAAACATTTATTAAAACATTCAACAGTACATAAAGAACATTCTTCCATCCATTTTAAATAAATATACTTGCAAGCAACAAACAATATTAAATAAATATTAGTAAATAAATAGCATTCAAATAAAAATATCTTTTGGTAGAGATGTTGCAGTTCCAGAATTTAGATGGTAACTTCACCTTCACTTTGGATCTGCAAGAGAACAAGATAACAACAAGAGCTCTGTTATTAAGACTATTATATGTCCTGGTTCATTTCATTAATGGTACAAATTAAATTCATGGTACGCTATACCTAACTATACATATAAGAATGAATACATTATAAAGAAAGCATAAAGGGAAACAATACATATGGAGGTATTTTTGACTGTTTTCTATGCATGTGGTAACTGTAACTTACTATATCTGCCGACAGTATTGCACCCAAGAGAGCTCATGGAGCCTATTCTGTCCATCCGTCGACCGAAGCAGCCTGAGGATTTCCTGGACGAGTCGTTGCGGATGCTCTTCAGGTTCTTTGCTGAGAGAAACTCCCTGATTGCTGCCTCATCCAGTCCAGTTTGGGGCTGCTGTCCATCTGCTGCATCCTCTATGTTCAGCTTCTCTATGTCACTCCCTGCAGGGACGCTCTGGTCCACATCAGGAACTGACTCCTCTAGTCTGTGAAAGAACACCTGCAATATCCACATATACATAAGTTAGGCCATGTCTTGTATATGCAATATGCAAGACATGTAGACATTATATATAATATTAAAAGTAAACATTTAATTTTTGGAAATATATATATATACACAGGAGAGGTCTTCAGACAATTAGTGTAGCACCTTCAAGCATTGCGATGCATCAGAAGCAGATTTTAAGACCATAAAAAGCTTTTGCTACAGTGTAGTCCCCATATAAACATTGTCATGAATGTGGTTGACTTTTACGACTGTAGCATTCATTATTTGTTATGTATTAATTACACTTTCAATAATTTTCTTGGAGCACCAATTTAGCCCAGAGGTCCAATACTGTAGATGATCTTTATACAATACAATCTATAACTTGGATAACTAAACATACATACTGTGAATGAAATGAACTCTTTGATTTGTTCACATTTCCACAAGGATCCATGTTCCCTGGAACTCCAACTTACCAAACCCAAGTTTCAAGATCACTCATTTGAAGACTCACCTTTAAGATGTCCATGTCAGTGTCAGTTAAGCCGGTGCTGATGGGATATGTGCTGAACAGCTGCAGGTTTAAGATGAGGAGGAAGCCGCAGAGGGGAATGGAAGACAGATACATGTTTCTCTGTGAGTTCCTGTTACTCGTATCTATGGATGGATGATCTTTGCCTGGAAGCTGTTCGGATGCTAGAGCCCACAGCAGCAGCCTCTGAACTTTTATACATAAGCTTGACACACGTAGGTATGCCAGGAATTGGACTGGCATTCCTGACACCTGACTCTGATAACAGGAGCTGTCGGAAACTGCGCCTTTTAAAGCGTTGTCTCTTAGATATGGGACATTCGTATGACATAGCTGCTTCCATTTGCTACTTTGTTTCAGAAACATACACCAGCCCCCCTGTACACAGGATAGTGTTGTCACTGAGCGAAAGGAAGTAATAAACTAACAGACAGTGTTACTAAATTGAGGGGTGTACGTGATTGTGGTAGGGTAGACTGTTGGTTTGGGAGGAACACAACGCAGATCTCCTCTCCACTACAGGGTCCTACCAGCTCTCAGAGTGCTGCTCTGTGGCAGACTGTGATCTCTGTCCCTGTTACAGGAAGCAAGAACAATGTAAAGCCTCACATCACATGAATAGCCTGTTCGGCCTGGTCCCTGGAAGGGCCTGCAGCGTTGTCTGGAACCACTTATCCGATCGATTGCATAAATGCTTCTGGAATATGCGAGGGACAGTCATACATATGCACAGACAGATATTCCTTCTTTAATACTTAAATGATGCTGCTACAGCACCACATATTGGCCAAATGACACCAGATTTGTCATGGCGACTCAGACATCATATCCACACATTTCCACATACACATTCAAATGTGGTTGTAATAGCAGGAGACGTGAGAAAATATGACTCTTTTTGTAATATAAGCCCTGCCCACAGAATTTGAGCAAACTTTAAGGACCAGCTATAGCAAAACAGAATATCAAAAATGTAACTTTTGTTGAGACTGAGATAGACAGACACATTTACATATTACATTACAGGTCATTTAGCAGAAGCTGTTATCCAGAGCGACTTCCAGTAACTAACTATAGGGAGAGTCCTCTGGAGCAACGCAGGGTTAAGTTCAATGGTGGCAGCCTGGTATTGAACTCATGATCTTCTGGTGTTCTTAGAGACCCACATAACATTGTTGTGTTTTTGTGTTGGGACAGGGTATCTTTTGGGGGAGATAGCAGGTCAACGGTACATGCCACATATACAGTAAGTGGCTGACATTATCTGAAAGGTGGGAACCTGCACATGCAGCTCAGCACTGTCACATTTTTTTTATCATAATCATAAATAAACATTGTGTATAATGTGAAAGTTCAAAGAGCATAAGGGCTCAGAACATTATGATCAAAGTATTTTTATTTGTTGTTTGTTATAAAGATTTGGTGCTAAAATAAAAAATAAAAATTAAGAATTGATCAAAGAATTGTCACCAAAACCTTGTGGAACACCATAGAAAAAGTCATGCTGTGATTTAATATGAAAAACATTTGACACCTGGAGATTTCTGCAATAATTGCATTTTTCTGAGATTGGATGGCGAGCACTTCTGGAAACTGCTCAGAAACCCCCTTATTGTCCATATATATAGGAAAAGCATACATCTTCTGAAAGCTCTTGTCTGTAGTTTATGTTTGTAAAGTTTCATGAGGCTGTGATTATACTAGAGGTCACAAGAGCTCATTTTATACAGCAAGGTCAAGTTTTAAAAAGGGTCTCACAACAATGACTCACATCATCACACATGAATACAGCTCCTTGGACCAACAAGAGTCCTAACTTTCCAGTCATATCCAATTCATGCAATTCCAAGACTGTTAGAGTCCCCAGCATGGAGAAATATTCAAATACATCATTTTTAGAATTTAAAAAACTTTAAATATTATCAGTCATAAGTCAGCTACTTTAATTCACAATCTGTAATGTTATTTAGCACCACTAAGGGTTTTTCAATCAAAACAATGAGAAAAGACTTTGTGGTTTGGTGTGGTGGTGCAGCAGCAGTGCATCATGGGAGTTTGGTGTGGTGGCGAAGCAGCGGTGCATCATGGGAGTTAGGGTTCCTTCAGTGTTCCTGGTGCAGCAGCAGAATCCTCCACAGTTTCTCCTCCTCTCCTCATTCAAAGCAGTAAAACCAGTGAATGAAGCAGTTTGAGGTTAAACAGCAGAGTTTCTCCTGCTCGCTGTTCGGCTGCCGCTAACGTTTGCTCAGCTTGTTTCTCTGAGAACTTAAGATCCAGACGTCCGAGGACTAAAATCCTCCAGGAAAAAGCACCAAGATGTAAAAAGTGTCTGGATAAAAAGTCAGCTTATGAAGCTTCTGGCAGACAAACACAACGCTGGCGCTGCTCAAAGGGGAGACGATGCCATGACAGCAGAGAGGAAACGTTGCCTTCAGGGACACTACACATTGCTCTGGGTTTGAAAATTGTAGAAATTCTAATTCAAACGTTAGAAGATAGGGAGGAATGTCACTTTGGGGAACTGGTAACAATTCATATATATGAAACATGATAAGGAGAGACATACATGTGTTTTCTTCTTCTCTTTGCTGTTTGTTTAAGAGGTTACAAGCCAAAAGGCTGAGAACCATTTCATCTCTTTAAACAGCTAAATTGGGTTCTGAGATTCATTTAGGAACCACTGGTTAAATCTTTAACACCGTTCTTTATTGTAATGTATCATATGTTTTAGTATCCAGTTACTGTAGTTGTCAGATAAATGTAGTGGACAAGTTCCCTCTGACACGCAGTGGAGAGAAGTATAAAGTAGCATAAAATGGAAATACTGGAGTGAAGTACAAGTAGCCTTCCTCGAATTTATACGCAGTACTTGAGTAAATGTACTTTGTTACTTTTACTTTGTGTGCCACTGCATTGGAAGGACTTTTAAAAAGAATAAAGTGTATCGCTCAAGAGAAATTCATTTTACGTTTTAACATTGTGAGATGATTAGATTTTTTTTTTCAAAATTATTTCTGATCTGTAACAGGCTTATCAGCTGATAGTGACAGTGCTGTAACTACAAAAGACATTGTGGCACGTGAGATCGTGCCTACAACCTGCTTTACGCACACATTTTAGCGTGCGTAAAAGTTGGACACTCCAGCTGACTACAGGACCTTTTCACCAGTAAATTGTTACAGTCAATACATCAATGCCAAGTCAATTACATGTTGGTGACGGATCCCGTCGTCATGTCTCTGCGGTATTCTGTGCGCTGACATCCACACTCCATAGGCTATGATATTGCCTCTTTGTTGCTATGTTAAAACTTCCAAAGTCCTTTATTTTTCCGCTTCCAATTTTAGATTATTTAAGGTTCGTTATGTCTAATCAAGGCGATCTGCTGTGTCTTGTATTACAGTACAACTTGTCATGGGAATCATTCGTGTCGTCCATCATGTTACTGTGTTCCCGGATTGAAACTGATCGTGGGTGATTCAAATGTTAAAGCGAAACGTGTTCATTTTTCAAACCGGGGCGTCTACTCCCACCCGCAACACATTAAACACGCAACTGCTAACAGAGGACGATAAAAAAAATAATAAATAAATATATAAATATATATAAATATATATATATATATATATATATATATATATATATATAAAAAAAAATTATATTATGAATTAAAAGTTTCTAAATCTAACACACTGGTTTATTTTACGTGCACAAAACAATGACAATATCCTCTTTGAAATTAGTAAACTGTCTTCAACTGTGACCAGAAAAGGAAACAAATTCAATCACACACAGCTATTATGCAAAATAATTATTTTACTACAATACAATCGATTACAAAGCAACTCTACTTTATCCAACAACTAAATAATGAATGCATTTTCAATAATTTATTCATCAACAGCTCACATATGAAAAGGAAAATCTCAGTTGTGCGTGAGAAGCGTGGACAGTCTGTCCAAGGAACCGTCAGGAGTTGGCTTTGGTCACACTGAAGAGTCCTCCGCCCCTGGTGACAGAACAGAAACACATCACCACCAGATCCCAAAAACTGTTGGTTCCATTTTCATATCTGCATTGATCCGAACTGCAGCTGCCTGAGCAACGAGCCACTAAACCTGCAGCAGCTCCGTGTACCTACTCAGTGCCACTCAGATGCACGTGTCTCTTATTGTACCTGCATGAATACATATTAAAGACTTTTGGTGCATTTTTATTTCAGTGCAATTAATTATAATGAACTCCTCCTTAAATACATCACGGCAAACTATTCAAGGGGGATGTTGATACATTTAAAAAAAAACTATTTTCTTCGTCAGTTTTCCTAAATTGGACTTTGTTCATGTTAAATCACAATAGTTTTCTTCATTTGCTGTTTTGAACATGTGGGTGCCGCATTGTGTTTAACATGCAGGGAGTAAACAAGATTTGCATAATACATTGATGTAGAAGATCAAACACTTAAACATTTATGTTTTTCTAGTTATGTGTACTTGTTTTAATTAGTTAATAATACTAGGCTATATAGCAGGCTAATGTGTAATAACTTTAAGACAATATAGTTTTAAGATCAAGCGAGTCCGTTTGTTCTGCACCCGCCCCTCATATTCTGCATCTGCATCATATTCCAACTGCATATGTTGTTTCTTTTATTCTACACAATTCTCTCATGTCTCTCCTGTATTTCATAAACAACTGAGTGTAAAAAGAAAATGACTATATATAATATAATATAATATAATATAATATAATATAAATATGATTATAGACTGGAGGAGTTCACAGTTCCTACCGTTAGCATCCCAGCCCGCTAAAGGAGCCAATCCTCTCCAGCCGGACCCCGAAGCAGCTCCGCAGCCCGCCTTTCTTGTACCGGCTCCACGAGCGCTTGGAGGTCCTCATGAGGTCTTTGAAGAGACGCGCGAGGACGTTTTCTTTCGCTGACAGAGCCGAGTTCCCGGGGTCGGAGGAGTCCCACGGCTGCTCCTCTGGAGCTCCGAACACCGACTTGTCTGAGTTTCCATCTCTCATCTCTTCCTCCTCCGAGGAGTAATATGGCGCGGTGTTGATCTCCTCTTCTAAAAGATGCTTCAAACTCTGTGGGCAGAATAACGCACACAACTTTAACTGAACATATTTTCATCATTATGCATTTCCATGAAATATCCAGTGAAACCTCGGAGTTATAACGCTGTAGTAGAAAGACGCAACACTGTAGGCCACATAACTGAACTCAACCTGGATGCTTGCTTTGTACGTCTAACGCACATCAGCAGTGTTAAAACACGTATACTGACTTTAGACAAGGCACTTATTCATCATGGTATTCGCTCCGAAAGAAATATGTTATGTCTCATCATCATTGTCATGTGTAACTTACCTGTAGATCAGAAATAGGTTTGGCTCCGACGAAATTAAGCAGTAACAGCAGAGATAAACAGCAAACGGAGATATTTAGGTTCATTTTCTTTTTCAGTTTTTCAAATTAGTTTTCGGTAAGGAGGCTGGTGCGCGACTCACTCCGTCCCTGCTCCAATGTCTCGCGCTTGGTGACCAGGTGCCTCCTTTATACACGACCTGATTCCGTCACGAGGCCTGAGAAAATGAACGAGGTGTGACTAATGCTCCTCCACGTGGGAGTACAGGCTAACCTGCCGGTTGGAAATGTTCACAGGTTGAAACTCTGGAGCTGTGAGACGTCAGGAGGACCTCACAGCACGTGCAGTTACACCACGTGAACAGACACTAGACGTCTACTTGAGTTTGAGTTGGATTTGTTTGGAATAAATATCACTTGGGTTCTTTCCCAACAGAAGGTGTTTGTGAAACAATATAACGTTGCCTGAGAAAGAAAACGTTTTTTTTTTCTTTTCTGGGTCTTGAAATTGCCCTGGCAGGATGACATCCCTTATTAGTTTAAAGTAAATGAGATCCTTTTTGTGCAATCATACCACTGGATAGAAACAAATTAACAAATCAAAACCCCAAATTATGTTTAATGACGATGTTTTTAAAATAATTTATTTCTACAAATCAGTGCATGCGTCAACAGAATGGCTAAGATAAGGGAAATAATGGTGTTATAGTAAATTGCTTGCTTACACTGATACATGAACTGCAGTCTATTGCATGAAGGTTGGATGAGCTCCCTGCCCATCGACCACCCAGACATCTACAACATTACATTTCAGATTGTACAGGGCACACTGTCTGTCTTGCATAAATGTTAGCACTGGACATACATGTTCTGGGAAAACATAGGATATGGGCTGTCTTGTATCAAGCACACAAAATACTTCTGATAATTGAAATAAAAATGAGTGCTGCAAATGGTAAAATCCACTGTGAAACTATAAGTGTTACATGTTGTACTACAACCGCTTTGTATAAGACAGTTCCTCTCAATTTGTGTGCCTCCTTAGGCAGAGCCTGTCCTGTACCTACAGTAGATCTTGAACATCATATGCTTCTCCACTTCCTGCTTTGCTACTCAGTGTAAACATAAGCAGTTTGAACCAGTCGTTGCTGTCACTCAAATACTCTAAGGGGGTCAATATGTGCACCTGCAAAAGTCCAGAGGTGGGACTCAGAGGTGGTGAAAATGAAGACAAGTGTGTGTGTGTGTGTGTGTGTGTGTGTGTGTGTGTGTGTGTGTGTGCGAGCCAGTCAAAGATCACATTCAGAGTTTCAGGTGAGGAGGAAGTGCTACGACCAGACCAGCGCCTACTATTGAATCTCCACTATATAATATAAATGTAATTATCCCATTTTATATTATGCACTTTATTAATATTATTATTACATTGTGATATATATAATATAATAGATGAAAATGTTTACTATAAATATTACCAACACAACAAAAAAAAACGTTTTCTTCTTTCTGTGCGACCATAAAACATTTACTTTGGAATAAAAATCAAATTTTCTCATGTTTCTCCTATTTTCTTTCGATCTTATCAACAAAAGCATGTTTAGTCAGCTGCTGCATCCCATAATATAGCCATAATTGGCTTCTGAGTTTCACCTTAAA
>CALSBV010011339.1:0-10288 GCA_943590825.1 Bovichtus diacanthus | reverse complement strand
TATATATATGTATATGTATATATATGTATATGTATATATATGTATATATGTATATATATATATATGTATATATGTATGTGTGTATATATATATATATATATATATATATGTATATATATATGTAGCTGTGGCTTCATCTTGTTTCTGTGTTTGGCTTGGTGCTTGAACTGAATGGTCATCACAGTGGGAGTCAGTGGATCATTTAGTCTGGACAATCAGAGGCTGTTTTCTCATCACAGCTGACAGTGGAGCTCCATCTCTCTGCCATTGTCCATTTAGCTGCCAGGCCCACGGTATCTTCGGCAGAATTGAGTCTTTCTTCCATCTAGCCTGCTGAATTATTCATCTATTTGTGTCTTAATTCAACTTGGCACAAGAGATTGTTCTTCCTTTGGTCTTTTATCTGATGCTAATAACATCACTTCTAATACTTAAAGGTCAGTGTTCCTTTTGTTAGTTAAGACACAGTTTTATGTCTATAGAATAGAGAAATAGAACATCATTTAATGTCCAACTTGAGAATTATTTAAAGCTATGGTCTGATGTTGAAGTGGCTTGTCATCTGGTTGAGTAACAGTCTTGGAAAGGACACGTCTGGATTTGCTGTAAAGGAATGTAACATGTTGCCTCTGGCAAAATGCAGAAAAATACAACTATAACCGGTCGTCCACATGGATAAACACTTGTTCCCAAACCTCGCCCCTTCTTTCTTTCTTCTTTATACCTGTGTGCCACCATATGATATGTGTGAGTTATCTGACTTTACTGAAGTTACGGAGATACACTACAGGTGAATAGGGTAAAACATTTAAACTAATAAATCTCTATACAACTTCTCCAGTTCATTACTTACATTAAGACAACAAATGTTTTTGAAATTGTATGTTTAAATATGCAAATTAGGCATTCTCTTATTAAATATGTGCTAATTTGCTACATTTCCAGAACAGAAATGTAAACATTGGATTCAAAATTGTTGTTTCACATCAGGTGTGTTGTGTGTTTGGTTGGAGGAGGTTAGCACAAAGTGTGTGCATTGTTAGTCACTGTTTACTGCTGTAGACGGACTCGCATCTTTATATTTCGGGGTACAGGTGTAAAAAGCAGGTTTGACACACTGTGTTTGTGACTTTATGTTTAATCACTATCTAAGCTATGTGAAGTGTTTTAACACAAGACAACTGAATAATGAATGCAGTGATGTGTGTTCACAGGAGCTCTGATGTGACCTCTTCACGTCCTCTCCACGTCCCCTCCACGTCCTCTCCACGTCCTCTCCACGTCCCCTCCACGTCCCCTCCACGTCCTCTCCACGTCCCCTGGGTGAGTCATTCATCCGTCATATTGATGTTCAAAATCATTTTCTTTTATATGTTGGAATTTATTTTGCTATGGTTTGTGTTAGAGTGTTAGAATGTGTTAGAACTTTAGCCTCGGTAATATCCTTTACTGACACTTAAAATTATAACAGATGTGGGCTTTATTAGTTGGATTGATTCATTAGCAGTAGGTCACTTATTAAACCAGGAAACAGCCAGCACCTCTAATTCTATTAAAACATCAAGTCTCCCCTAAAAGTCTGATCAAAAGAAAAAGAAAAGAAAGTGAACACTTGTATCTTAGTTGCCAGTGTCAGGCGGTGGTATCTTCTTTTCAACAAAACTTTTTCTGTTTGAAAATAATACCAGTTTATCATTGTGTGATATACGAGAGGAAAATTGTCTTCTGGTTAAATATTACTGATGAAGTGATGAATGATGGTAAGTTGTTCAGACATCATTTCAGCACTGTGTGCTGTCCAGAGTATGACTTTTAATATATGACATTAAATAGCCTTGCACCAGATTTCTGGATATATGTATACAATAAGAGAACATGTCTGGTTTCATACTGTGAAATAAAGGGGTACTCCAACTATTTAGTATTAGACTTCCATAAAGTTGTCGGGGGGGGCGTACATTTCTCATTGGTGTCTTTCATTAGACTCCTGGTGAATGGCCAAACATCCTTTTCCTATGTGAAATCCCCTTTAATATTAGACAATTTTGATTCTATCATGAACTTAGTTTACCTTATTTTAAATGGTATTGTTTCATAATGTCACTTCTGTGCCATGACATCCTACAAGGGAAACAAATGTTGACAAAAGTCTAAAGTCACCTCGTGCAGCCACGACTCACTAGGTGAAGCCAGACTGGTTAATCCCACGAGCCTAGTTGCCATCTGCTAGCCTCTGCAGGCCATACAGTATGTTTCTGAGACGACCTTGACACAAACCTACTGACACAGTCCTCCTGCAGAGAGGCACAACCAGGAGGATTGGCACAGTGAACTCTCGATGCCTCCCAAAGGAGCAAAGTGCTGTAATATACTGCAGTGTAGGAGGGGAACCTGGAGGTCTTAAAGTATTATACTGATATTCTCAACAAGGTAAAGAGGTGTTTTTTGACAGTAGCATTCTATGACTGACCAGAATATATGGGGGTTAATTTATTGTTCATGTCCTAATTAAGCTGCTTGAGGTCTCCAGGGTAGAAATTAGCTCCTGCACACAGTTGTTCTATGCTGCAACACTACCCGGCCCCAGGCTCAGTGTGTGATACATTCATTAAACACAAAATATTTGAAGATGTCATGTTAAGGACGGTATTCTTCAAGACAGGGCCTCACAGGCTTTAAGGGCCAGTTTAAAACATCTCAAAGTGATAAGAAACTGTGAAACTTTTTTTATTGTGACCACGGTATGTACTGGATGAGACAAACTATTTAATTACTATTTATTTTTTATTATTTCTGACATTTTATTAATAAACAATTTATTGTTACTTCATCAGATTATTATCAAGAGTATCATTTTTTTACTGCCCTTTCTTAAACTGATTTCAGCACCTTTTTAGTTATTTATTTATTTAGTATATTATACCGAGACAATGTCACCTGTAAACAAAGTGCACCATGTTGTGGAGGGAGTTGTAGTTCTTTTGACTCTGAACCCTAAAGTGGAAAAATTGAAACAAGTGCAACAATCTAATTGCCACACGGGTGTCTGGAGCCCTGAGGCAATGCCTCCCTTTGTCCAATTGGTACTTCAGTTGTTGGTGCTTGGGTGTGGATGTCTAAATAATGGCGCAAATGAGGAGTGACTGGTGAAGGGTTAGGGCAGGGGTGCCCAAACTTTTTGGCTCAGGGGCCACATTGACGTAAAAAAATTGTCATACGGGCCAGCATGAATTTTACATGCTACCGACGAGGGGAATGCTTTTTTGTATTTCCTTTTATTTTGCTTTGTTTTACTATGCTGTCTGCTGCTAGGTAGATCTGATAACTGCCTGACCTGGATAAATGAAGGTTAAAATAAAAATAAATTAAATGCAAATAAAGTATTTTATGAAATTTGACTCAAACTCAAACAAATAAACAAAGAATCAACAAATAACATGTTTGCATTAATGCGAAGGGTGATACTGAGATCTCGACTGCAGTAAATGGGACAGGTCTGGCTCAAAAGCGGTGGTTTTAATGCGCAAGATGTCACGCAGGTGGGAGTCACTTAGTCTTGTCCTCACACGGTTCTTATTCATGTTCATAACTGAGAATGTCTTCTCGCACAAGTATGTCGAGCCAAACAAGCTCAACATTTTCTTAGCAAATGTTCGAATCTCTTGGAACCTGTCTTTATCCAGCTGCTGGTAAAAGTTGACAAGAGGGAGTTGTTGGTGCCGGCTGCAACACTCCGTGTCACACTGCAGCTCAATGAGCTCCAACTGCAGGTGGGCTGGAACGTCACTGGGATCCACGGAAAAAGGAGAGGAAAAAAGCGTGATCTCCTTTTCAATAGTTTCAAAATCCCTGAAACACTGTTGAAACTCCTCAGCCAGAGATGAGATGTTTGCAGCATACCTCCTCATTTGCGCGCTGATATTGTGCGCTGGAAAACGGGTCATTATTTCTTGCAGAGATTGGAAATGTGTGGTATTGGGTTGCGTTTGTGACAGGTGGCTTTGGAAAAGTAGCAGCTTGGTCCGAAAGGCTTTGATATGTGAATACAGTTGGCTTATCACTGCATTTTGCCCCTGAAGGCTCGTGTTCAGGGTGTTCAGATGTCGGGTTATGTCAACTAAAAATCCAAAATCAGCCAGCCAAACAGGATCGGTTAGTTCTGGCATCGGTTGTCCCTTTTTTGCCAAGAATTGTCCAATTTCCTCTTTAAGGGAGTAGAAACGCTGCAGTGCAGACCCCCGACTGAGCCATCTTACATCAGTGTGATACACAACATCTCCGTATTCAGCGTGGATATCCAGTAGAAATTGCTGAAACTGGCGGTGGCACAGGGCTTTGGAGCGAACATAATTAATAGCCTTTATCACCGGTTTCATAACGTGATCATATTTCAGATGTTTGGCACATAGAACTTGTTGGTGAATAATGCAATGGAGTTTTATAGCTTTACCTCCTTCTTCGCTAACTTTGTTACACACTTGGGTTGATAATCCACTGTGCTCGCCAACCATGGCAGGTGCGCCATCCGTAATAATCCCCGTGATTTTATTCCACTGTAGTTTTATGTCATCTACGGCGGAACAAACAGCAGCAAATAAATCTTTCCCTCTTGTTTGGTCCTTAAGACTCTGGAGGTCAAGTAGCTCTTCACGCACGTTCATTTCACTGTCCACTCCTCTCAAAAAAATCAGTAACTGAGCAGTGTCGGAAGCATCCGTGCTTTCGTCGCAGGCTAACGAAAAAAATTCAAACTCCACTCCTTTTGCCTCCAACTGTCTCTTAATATCAGATGAAACTTCTTCAATCCTTCGTGACACAGTGCTACGAGCCAGGCAAACATTGGCGAACTGTTGCTTTTTCTCAGGACAAATGTTCTCCACCATTTTCATCACACAGTCTTTAATAAATTCACCCTCAGTAAAAGGTTTGCAGTGCTTGGCAATCAGCGTTGCCACCTCATAACTTGCCTTTGTGGCATTTTCATCCGACTCACTGGCTCTTGTGAAAAAGTGTTGCTGTGCTGTTAAACCAGCTTCCAGTTGCTTCAATTTTTCACGGCGTTCGTTCCCAGTTAGCTTGTCGTAATTAGCATGTTTCGTCTGGTAGTGCCTCTTTATATTGAACTCCTTGAACACAGCCACAGTCTCTTGGCAAATTACGCAGACACAGTTGTTTCCAAACTCAGTGAAAAAATATTCAGATTTCCACTTGTCCTGGAAACGGCGGCCCTCGCTGTCAACTTTCCTTTTCTTACTTCCAGTTGCCATTTTAGAAATGGGCAAAAAACAGATCAAGCGCAAAACGGGGTCGCAAGAGTTCGGCCACAAGTTTACTGCCATCCTGTGGTGAAATATAAAATTGCTTTTTTTACGCGTGTATTTTATACTGTGGACAACAGTACTGGCGGGCCACATATTATTGATTTTATGACAGAGGCTTCGGGCCAGTGGAAATATGAACACGGGCCGCATTTGGCCCGGGGGCCGGACTTTGGGCATGTCTGGGTTAGGGCTTAAAAGCCATATGTTTAGAGTGTAATCTCTCCGACCAGCATCTCTCCTCTGCTCTCCTTTGCTGCTGTATCCAAGCTGTCCAACATGTTGCATTATGTTCCAATGAATGAGATGACAGACTTTATAGTTGAACCCAGAGTTACACCAGTTTGTGGGCTTCCACCTGTCAGTGTGGGGAGACCTGTTCAGGCACTTTATCGCTCTTCAGGCTATTTGGAAATCTTTGGTACAAACACTGGTCAGTTTACATTATAAATGTAGCACAACTGGCAATGAACTTATTTTCCTTAGTTTCCTGTCTGTCACTGTCAACTGTCCCAATTAGATGAAAATATTATTTTAGTCACTATTAGACACACGGCACATCAGTTAATGTATATAAATAAATAATAATAATAAATAAATCCAAATATAATAATAAATAAAATGACGTAGCCAGGGGAGGTGCTACGCAAACAATATAAATACAAAATATATAAATCTGAATAATTGTTTTCTTTTCTTTCCACACCGCTTCACTTTGCAAGGTTGGAGCAACCACATCACACTGCGCTCACGCCAGCTGTCACTCGCATACCTGTGGTCAAATCAGCCAACAGTGAAATTGTAGTGCACTGCACTCTGCACTGACATTCGTGTAACTGCATTCTAACAGCCCAGATTGAGCTGATGGGGAGAGCTAGCAACAGACTTGACAAAGTTAGCGGAAGGATAGTGACGTGTGACTACGTCAGTCGTCTGGTTTTCAAAAGGTGTTAAAAAAACAGTATGTACCAAATGTATATAAATAAGATTAATTAGATTATATTCACAAGAAAAAAATTAAACATGTTACCTATGCCCCTTATAAATTGAAAAAAGAAAACACCACTAAATTGTGAGGGGGAAATGTCTTTATTCTTTGATTTTTGGGTTCTTGGGGAAAATATCAAGTATTTAGAGTATCAGAGCATTTCTGAATTCTTTTTACACAAATCTATGACCACATAATCTCAGAGAATATTCAAGTTTTTCTCTCTCAAATTTGCAATTTAAATCTCGAGTCCCCAGGCTCCGTATTATTATTATTATTATTGTTTTTTTTTTTACTAATAAGCCCAGTATTCCAAGTGTTCAGAATCAGAAAACTATTATTCGTCCCTCACCGGAAATTTACAGCGTTACAGTTAACAACAGGGCTAAATTCATCCAAGTTTGTTTGTTTAGCCTTAACTATTCGTAGCAGCTGATGTATCTGCACAATCAACACGGTTCAGTTGTCACAGAAGCTGGTTTTATCGGTTACAACAGGAACATTAAACTTTTTTCAAGACATTTGAAGAAATACGTTGATTTCAGAGTTTTTTCCTCAAATTGTCAGTGAATGTGTTATAAATCACATGCTTCTTCCTCATTGTCAAAAGCTAATGGGGCGTCACACATAGAGGAAGATGAGGATGACGATGAGCAGGGAGAGGAATTTGAGTTTGATGACAGCACTGACATGGAACCTCCAGAGATGAGTTCTCAAGTCAGGGCATGAATGGAACAACCAGAACAGAGCAGAAGGGCCAGAACGCCTCACTGCCACACTGCTCAGGTACACAATAGGGATGGATATATTACTATAAGGGCTTTTATGCTCATAGATGCCATTATAATCTTCTTTTTTGTATGTATTTTTTATCCCAGATAAGGAGGTCAGGGAGTCACCAGAAGGGTAAGTTATGATGGAATGAATCATAACCTGCAACACATCACGTATACACGCATTGAATAGACCAAACTAAAATCTGTAAGCCAATTATCTCTGAAATTGAATTTAAAAATCAGTGTTGTGTTTATTATCTAGGCCTAATATTTTAGTAAACTAAAAAGAACATGGAGTAAACAAAATCTCACACGGACCTTAGATTCCATGAGTAAAGCTGTGGAGTTAAAGGGAAACCAGTACGAAACCAGGCAACAGAAAAATGCCATATGGGCATATCTGTAGGAGACTCAGTGCAAGTTAAAACTGACAGCATCACCCTTGGAGTCAGTCCAGTTCAAGCTTTCTGATATAATAGATACAACACAACACACTTAAAAAAAAAAACCCATACCAGTTTAACTCCAGTGGAAAAACTTCTATGATGCAATAAACACATTGTGTTTTTACGTTAAAATCGTCTTCGTCGACTTCATCTCACCCCATATTTTCTTGACGTGATACATCTCCACACAAAATGGTCTGTTTACTTCCATGAATGTCATGGTGTGGATGTTTTCATTGTCACCAGTCTCTGATTGGTCCACTTTACACTGGACTGTTGTCTCGTTAAATGTAAGGTTCCAGCTGAGCATGAGATCCTTCTGGATCCTTGGAAAAAAACAAGTTTACTCAAGGTCCACTTTACTTTATCTTTACTCCAGAGCTTTAAAATCACACTGCAGGGTCTTCAGCAAACGGATGTACGACTGAACTGAATGAACAACAGACTGCCTCCAATACAATACCACCTATTAGGTTCCAAAGTTCCATCTTTGGTCACATGTTGACCCTCGGTTGACCTTTTTTGGCAACCAGGCTTCAGACTTTTATCTGTTTAGAAGTTCTGGAGTGCAAATGATCTCCAAAATAGGAGAGACATAACCTCGTAGGTAATATGAAATGTTCTCTGACCTTCTATGAACTTTAGATTAAAATGCTTGTTGCAGATGTTCCACCTCCTCTGATCTGGCAGGGACTGGAGATTCTGAGAGTTTCTGGAAAGCGAGCAGCATTTATGAAGGTAAGAGAGCAACATCAGTATCTGACATCCAGTTTCACCTGCTGTGAGCCTGAGTTGCTCTGTGTCCATATGCTCACCAATGTGAGGATGTCTTTGTGTCTGCTTGCATCCGGACAGCACAGGCATCACATCGAGCTACAGAGTGGCTCAGTGTGGTTTCAGAGCTCACACTGCGATTACACAAAGGTACACAACCCTCCTGTAGTGTTAGCCTTGCTTTGGTAGTAGCTAGCTATACTAGACAGCTATACTGTAGGTACACTAATTACGTTCCAAATGGGAATTTCCTGCTTCCAGTGAAATCCAGTTTCACCTGTATGTTCTCTGTTGTGCTGATGTGCTCTGCTCCGTACTCCTGCAATGTATGTCTACATGAAGTCACATGTGTGAGCTTTTCCTCTCTCTGTGTTCACTAATATGATATAAATCAGAGAAAAGCAGCAAATCTTTTTGAAAGGCCAAAAACAGCATTTTCTGACATTTCTGCATCAAAAATGACTTTAACGATTAATCAATTATCAACATAGTTGGGGATTCATTTTCTGTCATTTTACTAATCAATTAGTTGACTAATGGTAGCAGCTCTGGTCCTTTAACACTGTGGTACAATGGTTTCATTGTGTTCGCCTTCTTTAATGACAGAGAGCAGTCAGGAAGAGCCTGGCAGTGCAATAAACGGGTGCAGCAGCCCACAGCAGGACGCTGCTGAGGCCAAGGTGTTCTCTCTAGTCAGTCCACAGCATGAACATCACACACGAACCAACCAGAGTGCAGTGAGCTGCGGCCCAGACAGTGTGCTCGGAGACCCAGAGGTCATCTATGATGACGTGGCTGCTGAGAACCTACAGCACCCAGTGGGAGGTGAGTGTCCCTCCACTTTCACATTATAGAAGTCCACACTGGAGTGATCAGTTGGTTACTCTTCCACCGTTTCATACTGTGGTCTACGCAGGTTTAATAGACTGACTAAAACAATAGAGGCTTAAAAGACACACTATTACATCAAACTACACAGTGTGCGTGTTTCACCTGTGGGCTCGTTTGTATAGATGCTGATGACATCTACGAGGACATCCAGAGACCGGATCACCGTGGCTCCAACGGCTGGAGCTCCAGTGAGTTTGAGAGTTATGATGAGCTGTCTGACAGCGAGACTGCTGCTCAAGCCCGCAGCAGTAGCAAGGTAACTCACTCACAGATTATATTTTCAAAGTGAATAATAAGATTAACAACTCTTCATTATATTTCTCTGGTGTCTGGCAGGAAATCCCTACCCCACAAAAATACTACGAGTAATGCGTAATTCCATTTAGCAGAGAGAATTGTGTGTAATTGTTCACTGAAAGTTACTGTACCATTTACATTATGTGTATGCATCATATGTTTACATCAATCATGTGCTGAAGAAGTGATGCCTGTTGCGAAACAGAATGTTGAAGAGGTTTGATGAGGTCACATGCAGGATGTTTGATAATCTTTCAGTTTTTGTTTTATTTACCCAGCTGTCCATTTGTCTTTTATTTCCATATTGGCTGACTTAAAATTGTTTTATATTTTAGAAATGTTTCACGTTCAGCTGAAACTCTGATTGGAAAATGTAAAAAAAAACACTTACTGTGTAGAAATCTAATGATTGAAATTTGGCATTAACTGAAGCTCAGGTAAGTGAAATCCCTCTCTGCGACAACGGAAATATAAATACGAACTAAGTGGAATCAATTTGTTTGTTTTGCCATTTTAATTCATACAGTGTGTTATAGAACACATACTAACATTATGGTAAATTAATACACACAAACAAATTATCAAAAAGAAATCTGGCATAAAGATTTAAAGCAGCATTAAACACTTTTTCGGCCACTTGGGGGCAGCAGAAGAAGCTGTCAACTACACAAAGACATCATCACCATATCGTCACCATGTCGTTACCATATCATCACTATATCATCACTATATCATCACCATATCATCACTGTATCATCACCATATCATCACTATATCATCACCATATCATCACCATAT
>CALSBV010011337.1:20000-31105 GCA_943590825.1 Bovichtus diacanthus | reverse complement strand
TTACCGCACCGTTGTGACGAAAAGAGAGCTGAGCCAGAAGGCAAAGCGGGAGGTAGGTAGGTAAGAGGGAGGTGTTCCAGGCACAGCCAGCTGGGAGGAGACCACGGGGAAGACCCAGGACGAGGTGGAGAGATTATATCTCCACACTGGCCTGGGAACGCCTCGGGGTCCCCCAGTCAGAGTTGGTCAACATGGCCCGGGAAAAGGAAGTTTGGGGCCCCCTGCTGGAGCTGTTGCCCCCGCGACCCGACCCCGGATAAGCGGTTGAAGATGGATGGATGGAGTGTGACTTCATTAGTTGTGTCTCAATTCAGGGGCTGCAGCCATCGGAGGCGGCATTTGTAGACCGATTACGTCACAGCGGCCGCAACAAGGCTGTCCCATTTTGGAGACTCCTTGAAATGCAGCCGACGAATGCGGCCTTCTTTTCCCCAATTTGGAGGACACAACTGATGGATCCTTCACGGCCGCACGTATCAAAAGATTCATTGCGCGCCCAGAGAAGTTTTTTCTGATTTCAAATGGCGTCCCCCAAGTCAGCAGTAGCGGCCGAACAATAACTTTTAAATTATATTGTCAAAGTTAAATGGCATTACCATATAAAATTACATGTTAACTAGCTAATGTTAACATTAATGTCAGCTAAAAGTACAGGGTTTAACCAATATTACTTTAATAGGTTTAACTTACCTGAAAATGGTCCTAAAATATATCATGTGCCGGTGGCGCCGGCGATAAACCACTTCCTCAATCAAAGTTGCAAGAAAGAAAAAGAAAAGTAACTTTTCTGGATCCATTATTTGAAAAAAGAAATGCTAAAAATGAAGCTGTCAATTGTGCTTTATGATGGCAGAGAGTTGCTCGGCGATAGGAGCGGCAAAAGGTAGGGGCGCAAGCCGGTGACATAACAGGAAATCCTCCGTAGACCAGACCGTCTCATTTCGTAGAATGCTCGGTTCAGCCTTTGCGGGCTACGGAGGATGCAGGGTGCAGCCCCTGAATTGAGACACAGCTATAGACTAGCAAATAAGCTCAATTAGTTGTTAGCTAGCTAGCCTCTGTAAGCTAATAGGACAGACTAATTTACCACAGAAAAGATGAACAGAAGTGTAGAAACTACTAACATGTTGCCATGGTGTGCTTCTCCGTGCAGTTAACATTCCCCTATGCTTCCATACCGATATGGATAATAGCACAAACATTTCTTTCTGTTTTACAATTTCTACAAAATAGAATTCATGTACTTTTTTTCCCATACAACACAAATATGATTCCACAGAAGCCTATGTGATCTTTGAACTTGATTTACTGCGGCCCATCTCTCTGCCTCTCTAGAGTTTCAAAGCCCACTCTGATCCGGGCTGCAGTGTTAGCCACATGATCCGTTCAGGCGGGGGGGTGTGGATGGCCTTCACCCAGGGCTCCTCCATTCAGCTGTTTCACACAGAGACCTTGGAACCACTACAGGAAGTCAACGTCTCCACCCGCACTGCCCATCTGACACCAGGCAAGACCAGACAGCATGTTTAACATCCAGAATCAGATGTATTGACTCAGCGTTTCTGGTCCACTCATGTCACTCACTGCCATGCTCTATCAGATCTGTATACTTCTTATCAGTAAGAAGGCCTCGCATAGGTTTACTGTTATAAACACCATTTGATATCTCAAGCTAATAAAGATAATTAAGTCCCATTTTGTGACTGCATTATGTATATAAAGGTAAACAGTATATTCAGTCAGTGAATGAGGAAGAATCAAATTTTACATGGTTTGTACCCTGACCTTTCCTGGTCAGTGTAAATAATTTTTTGGGACTTTTGTACCCGCCAGATGTCGTCCTATCCTATTCTATTGTTTAATCACTAAGAATAAGATACCATCTGGTGAGTTTGTATTTCCAACAAATCGATGAGGGTCCTGGATGCATGTGAAACCTAGACTATATTGCAGCTGTGGCAGCAGTGATGGTGGTCATGTTATTGGTTGATGTCCGTTTGTATTCCAGGTGAGGTTTGTGTCTCCAGCTTGCTGATCTGCCAGGGCCTGCTGTGGGTGGGGACCAACCAAGGCATCATCCTCACCTTCCCTGTGCCCACCCTGGAGGGCATCCCCAAGATCACAGGTCAGTGCTGAGTACAGTGGCATGTGCGTCATACAGCATCTCTGCAGCATTAGAGCCCGAGCCCATGACATGCCCTGTGTTGACTAAAGCACTCACCGTCACTAACACACCACTAAAGCAGCCAGCGCCATATAAATAACTATATTTATTTTACAAGTAATATATATATATATATATATATAAAATATATTGTTGTTTTTTTAAATACTCCAACTCCCTATCATTAAACCTTTTTTGTGCAACCCTCTCTCCTTGAACTGCTTTTGCAACTATTTATATTTTTATGAATGATATATCTTCAGGGTTGTAATGCAGCTATTCTATACTTTATGTGTGATTGATTAGTTAGATTGGATTCATGGTAAATGGTGTCATTACCATTCCCACACTGGTGGGAGAGGCTACCGTACAAAGTGCCACCTGCTCATCAGGAGAAACACTTCTTCTCATGTGTTTCTATGTGTGACATAGTGATTTCATTTAGAACTGTTGACCCCTCAGGTAAGGGGATGACGTCGTTGGACGCTCACTGTGGTCCTGTGGACTTCCTGGTGTCGACCTCCAGCACCCTGGCATCCGACTTGCTCAGACGGGATTCCATCCTCAATGGCAGCAAGGAGTGTGCCAACGGAGAAGGAGGGGGAAGTAAAGTGGATGTGGGAGGAGATGAAGGAGGGCAGAGGTTGGAGCAGAGCAGCTACACCCAGGACTCAGAAGCGCCTCCACCAAGGGAAGAGAAGCCCAAGTGCCTCCTCCTGCAGTATCGTCTCCTCTCCACCTGCCAGCTGCCTGGGAAGCTGCTGACAGCACAGCCCGAAGACGAGAACCACAGGCCCCCCCCAGACTCCCTGGAGCACAGCCCGGAGGACCGATCCATCTATGAAGTGAGCGAGGACCCTGATGTGTGGGTGAGGGGGCGGCCCATGGAGTGGGGGAAGGAAGGGGAGGCCAGGCGCAGCAAAGTCACCTCAACAGCCATCTTCTCCGGTGGCAGAGGACACCGCAGGGTAGGACAGACAGCCTCTGCAGCCTGCTGCTCAGGCTCTACTGAAAATACCCTGCTGCTGTGGCAGCTCCCTCTGACTCTCAGCCAATGACAGACGAGCATGTCACATGACTCGCCTCAGTTAACTTCTCTCATTGGGCCTAGTTTACATTGCTGCCTACCGCATCAATGCCAAAGTTGTTTTTTTTTTACCTGTTTGTCACGCATTCGGACCCAGAACCATGCCATGTCTTATTCTAACAGGCTGGACCCGTGGTTTGTGTGCAGCCTTCTCCTAATTGCACACATTTAAAGGAATACTGCAACATTTTTGGAAATGATTTGTTTCCTTTTTTTGACTGTGATGACAGATCATTCTCATGTCATTAAGTGCTTTATATGAAGCTGCAGCCAGGTACGTGCTGGAACTATTTCTAGACAAACAACAGTGACTTGCGGAAGTCTTTTTATGACTTAAAGTTTAATGACTTTCACATTTTCAACAACACAAAACCACATCTTAGAAAATCCAAGAAGCACAATTCCTGAACAACTTCTGACAGAAGAAAGAAATAAAGTAGGTGAGGATTTACTGATAATAAAAGAGGAATAAAAGCAGATAGACAATAACGGAATAAACAATAAACTAAGGTAAATCAAAAATAGCAGCATAAACATGACATGTTTAGTACATTCCTCAGATGTTAATTATCCACTCATAGTCCTTAAAAAAGAGTGTTTGAATATTGTCAATGAAATGTTTCCTTCCGCTGCGCCATCGCCACATCCCCCGTCCTGCCATCCTCACAGTCTGACAGTCACGAGCTGTATACTCTGCAGAGACAATGTCTCTGTATGTTTACAAATGCACGTTGTAACTAACAATGTCATCACACCCTGAGTGTCTTAATGCTCACAAAGGTGTGTTCACTGGTTCCCCTGTAGTGAGTGAAACCGCAGCAACATTCCCTGTTCAGTATTGTGATTTTCTACCTCGTTTATTTGGTTATTAGGATATTCTCTCAAAAAACGCCACCTTGTCCAGCTCTGAGATTTGTTCCTGGAATAATGAGCTTTCTACAGCTTTCCACTTTCTCATTCTCTTCTGTTTACCAATCATAATACTTGATGATTGAATATACATTATGATGCGTTCAAGCTCTATTCAGTAACAATGAGTATTGGGCGAAAATTATATCGTTATCATGATGTGTTCAAATTTAATTTTGTAAAATGTAGTTTTCGGTGAGAAACTTGAATAAATCCAGTTGTTTGAAGATGTTTTACAGCTAAATAAAATAGACATTAGAGAGGGAATTATGACCTTTTTAACTTCATAACACTAGCTCTAAGCAGCTTATAATGCATCATTAAATGCCAAAGCAATTATTCAAATTACAATACAATAGTTTATTTCCTAATTATTTTATTGTGTTTTTATGAAAATGACCACTATAGATGACAAACAAAGTAACAGCATAACATTTAGAACATTTGACGCTTAACACTGACTTTGGGGCGGTTTACATTATTTGTTGGGACGGTGGTGAAAACAGTTACTTGCGATTGTCTCATCACTGTACAGAGACCTAAACCTGCACAATAACACTGCACAGAACTGCCATTTGTCATGACATAGTTCCAGCATGTATGTCCCCCTAAAACCGCAACGTGGTGTTTTACATTTCTCTTTGTGTACAGAGTAAACAGATACAACATGTTCCAGTCTTCATGCCAAGCTTGGATAACAGCAAAGGTGTGCTGCGCCATGTTCTTCTGCTTCCTGTGAAGTACGCACTGTCTTCTAAATTGCATTATGTGTGCATGTGATGTGACCTGCAGGATGGAATGTATTCAGACATCTTGTTTTTCTGCCATCTAAACATTTCACCTTATTAGAGTTGCTCTTTAAACCTTTAATGGACAGCTTCTGAAGCATTGACCTCGGGCCTGAGATTCCTAACGACATTGACCACTTACACTCTCAAAATCAGCACTTTTGGTACGATGAACAAACATTTCAATGTTAGACCAAAAAACTATTTTAAGGTTTACAGCAAAACAATGCAATTTTGTGAAAATAACTCATCTAAAACCTAATTGGTCATATCATGTAATTGAAGAAATCTATGTGAACTCAGGTATTATAGAAATGGTATCACTTCTGTTCAGTGTCCATGTTTTCATCTATTACAGAGATGAACAGTCATTACAGTATTGGTGTTTATATAAATGTGCTTAATTTTGCTAAGACAGGCACCTTAACATTCTCTTTTCATAATCATGTGCTTATGTTTTGTAATATAAAAAAAGCACTAATGGTTTTTAAAGGCTTCGATTTCTGATGCAGAACCATGTTTTCTCACCACTGCTGATCTGCCCTCTTGTAAACAATATTTGTGAGGCAAAACAATCAGATAATCTGGGGAAAAAACTTTTCTTCCATATATTTTGTATTATTTGGAGGAAAACGGTATAATATTATCTGAATGAAGTTTTAGTTCTTCTAAAATAGAGAATAACATTCCGATTTTTTTTTTATTCATAACTTTTCTCAAAACAGTAAGACTCTACTTTAAATGTCCAGTGCCGCTTATGCCGTGTCTTATGAAACCAAACGGACCAAACCAGACTGGCACTGGGCTCACTCATGAGTCCGCAAATATGTTGCTCATCCTCTGATGTAAAGCAACACATGGCATCACAGGTGAGAAGGGAGTCAAATCTGTTCAATCAGGAGACATGTTGACTACTGTGTGTACGCAAATACAAATATGTTTGCATTATGAAATGTAGTTATTTTGTTTTTAAACAATGTAATGTTTACATTTAAAAATTACGCATTTGTGAATATCCAACATTTTTTCTCAAGCAAGACATCCATAGCTTTATTTCTTATAAAGTGTTCTATTACTACATTGTGTATGTACATTGTACATCTTCTTTGCTGTTTTGTTTTTCTAAAATAGCCTGAAAAAGAGAGTACATTGAAACCATGAAATGTGATGACAAAAAAAAAAGATTATGAAACTACAGGAGTTGTAATAGTATTGTGGAAAATTGCCAGATTTAGGTAAAATCTTCATTTTCACCTTTGGTGCTTCACCTTCATGGCATAATTGTTGTAGCCATGCTGGATGCAGTTGTCTCAGTATTTAGTGGTACATTTTACACTGGCACTTTGAAATAAATAAAAGATATTCAAAGGGATAACATTTACCATGAGTTTTTCTAAGGAAGGGGACGTGGAGGGGAAGAAAGAAACCAGGAACCCAGATACACACGGCGCACAACCAGACTGTGGTCAGCATCTCTGGTGAACCCCTGTCTGCGGAGAGCATTCAAGTACTCTCTGAAGGATTACCTTATCTTTTCACAAATGTGAGAGAGAGAGTGTGTGTGTGTGTGTGTGTGTGTGTGTGTTTGTGAAAGGGAGAGAAAGAGTGTGCACTTGTCGGGGAGCATCAAAAAGAATGTGTATGTGGTCCTGTGACCGTCTGTACATGCAGTACACGTGTGTAAAGACAAAGGGACGTGAGTGGGAGCTTTGAGTCCTTATCTGCGTGTGTCGCTTTGTTTAAAGCCAATTCACAAATTATTGTGAGATCGTAACGTGTATGATAATGGCGCCGGGTCAAGAAGATGGTTAGTGTGGTTAATATTCTATGCCCAGTGGAGGTTCAGTTCATGAATGCAAAGGCTACTTAGCTCTCAGCTCTTTGCTTACCAAGCAAATCCTTTTGAGATAAAGAAAAGTAGGCGTGCTGTCTTTGTTGTGGTGGCGTGCTGCCAGTCGAGATGTTGTTCAGCTGTGTGCAAGATGGAGGGGACAGATCATACAGATTAGCTCCTTGCTAGCTGCTTGTTGCTCCTATTGTGAAGGCTAGCCGGTTATGGAGAGCCACTACATGCACTAAACTTGTTTGCTGTGAATGGCAGTGGCAGAAGTCTTTTAGGCAAGTGCTCACGTCTGTACCGTTAAGAGAAGAGAGTCCAGTGATCAGAGAGCCATTTGATGCGGCCGTGCTCTCAGCAGGCCACTGCCACACTACGGTCGGGTACCGAGGAGGTCTGTGGTGAAAGAGGGCAGAGCAAAAAGAGAGCGAACACATCGCTGAGTTTACGGTTTTGTTGCGACAGTAACCCGTTGCTACTGTACAGCGAGTCCTCAGGTGGAGTTGAGGGCATTTTCCAATGCAGACACAGGAAGTAGTTAAGGGTAATTGAGATCCATGGCTCAGTCGCCATGATGTGAGTCCCAACAGGATTTGGGGTATTATTGAGAGTGATGATATACTTAGGTGGATCTTCCCTGATCCACCATTAATCTGTTCAAGATGATGCCCGACTCTACAAGACCAGCTGGTACGCAGCCATCTACAACCAACACACAAAAAACTTGGTTGTGTCCAAAACCATCGCTATTGCTGCACACAACACAGACCAAGGCATTTTTGGATTTTACATCCAAAAAGGAGTTCACCATTAATCATTTTATTAACTGTAAAAGCTCATTTGTGATCTATAGGTTGAAGTGTCCCAGTAGCAAACATTTTTTCATTGGAAGAAAAAAAAGACATTTGCAGGATAGGCTGTAGGGAATTTAAACTTCCCACTCTATCACAAACAAACAAATACCCCCTCCACACACCGAACCACTCACTCAGCTTCAGTTCACTTTCATACATATACCGATACCCACCCATAAAACTTAATTTAGATTGATTTTCATTCAAGAAAGGACTTGCTATTGCCAACTTTGACCTCCAGGTCATTGTAAAAGATCTTAAACTAATAGAAATACACAACATAATATTCTTCACACAAATTGTCTCTCATATTTTCCATTATTTGTTCTCAAAGTCTTTTTTTCTCTTTCCTCTCGCTTTTGTCAATAGGCTATGTTCCACTTATTCAGTCTGTTAAATAACTTAATTTTAACGTAAACTAAAATTATACCAGTATCTTGCTACCTGATGGTCGATTTCACGGCTCTTTTGCGGACTCTGGTTGTTCAGAGTCTCCTGCCGGCCAGCAGGTGAGCGATGGTCTTCTCCGCCCACTTTGTAAAAGCTTCTCTGCTCCAAATCTCTGGCTGCCTCTGTTGGGTTGAAATATGTTGTAGATGTTCCATCTTGAAAACATTTAACTTTGCGGATGCAAGGATTGTGTCTTGATGACGAAATAAATCTGTTCACCCTTATACATCACTTCTTTCTTATCCCTTTCTGCTTTGAACGTTTCTCGTTTCTTTGTGTCAAAGTTTAGGAAAGCTGCAATAATAATTTGTCACCTGGCATTTCCATAGTTTCTGTAATTAGCTTTTTTTGAAGAGAGCTGTCATGTCACTGCCTTCACTTTTTTTTATTGTTATAAATAAAGAGATTATTCTGCCTGGATTTTCTTTCCAAATAGTCCATCTGATCCCCAATGTCCTCCATCCGAGTCTTCACATATTTTGTTGTTTTTTTATGTATTATTGTAGTAAACTTTCCTCCAGTAAATGCTCTGTGTTATAAAAGAACATAATGTAATGAGCTTAATCACAAGTATTCAACATATTGATTGTATCCATATCTAGTGTTAAAGTAAAGTTCTTCTCTGTTCTAACTTGTAAGAGGAGCAGCTGCAGAAGAGGAATGTAAGCGGAGTCTATAGAGTCCTTAAAACCATCTCTGGGTTCAAGGAACCAGACTCCCAGCCCAAGGGGGACATAAAGTGGGTGAATGACCTGAACATTTTCTTCAATAGATTTGATTAGTCAGGCACGCCTCCGCTGGCCCATTCCCACCTGCTGCAACCCCCATTGTCTGTATTGCCAGGATACGACCCTGTTACCTCCCCCATCTCCACCTCCACCTCCACCCACCCTCCTACCTCAACCCATAGCTCCCAGTCACCCTACTCACCCTCTCTGTCTCCTTCTACACCCCCCACCCCCCCACCTGCTACCTGCATTTTGTCCCTCACAAGAAACCAGGTGAGGAGAGAGCTCAAGAGGTATAAGGTGAGAAAGGCTGCGGGTCCAGATGGCATCAGCTCAAGGCTCCTCAAATCCTGTGCAGACCAGCTGTGCAGGATTGTGGAGTACATCTACAACCTGAGCCTGAAACAAGGGCGGGTACCACAGCTGTGGAAAACATCCTGTGTGGTACCTGTGCCAAAGACCCCTCGTCCCAAGGACTGCAACAGCTACAGGCCGGTGGCACTGACATTGCAGCTGATGAAGACCCTGGAGAGGTTGGTCCTTGGATATCTTCGGCCCCTTGTGAGACCATCAATGCAGTTCGCCTACCAACCTGGCACTGGGGTGGATGACGCTGTCATCTACCTCATACAGAGATCCTTCTCTCACCTGTAGAGGGCTGGGTGCACACTGAGAATAATTTTTTTGATTTCTCCAGTGCCTTTAACACCATCCAGCTCTTGCTTCTGGGGGACAAGCTACAGCGCTCGGGGGTGGATCATCACTTCACCACCTGGATTCTGGACTACCTCACCAACCGTCCACAGTACGTGAGGACCTGTGTGTGAGGTGTCACAATTGTCAGCAGCACGGGGAAAGCATGGGGAAGCACGGGGGCCCCCAAGGGAAAGGTTCTGGCTCTGTTCCTCTTCACCCTCTACACTGCAGACTTCACCCACAACACAGCAAAATGTCACCTACAGAAGTGCTCTGACGACTCTGCTATCATTGGCCTCATCTCTGATGGGGACGACAGGGAGTACAGGGAACTTCTGGTGCCAGAAGAACCACCTCCAGCTCAACTCAGGGAAGACCAAGGAGCTAGTGGTGGACTTCAGAAGGCGACAACACTCTCCACCCACACCAATGAACATCCAGGGAATGGACATTGAGATTGTAAAATCTTACAAGTACCTGGGTGTTCACCTGGACAACAAACTGGACTGGTCAGATAACTCTGTGCCTCTGTACAAGAAAGGACAGAGCCGACTCTATCTGTTGAGGAGACTGAGGTCTCTTGGAGTGCAGGAGGCACTCCTGAGGACCTTTTTTGACTCTGTGGTGGCATCAGCCATCTTTTATGGAGTAGTCTGCTGGGCCAGCGGCATCTCTGCTACTGACAGGAAGAGACTTAACAGACTGGTAAAGAAGGCCAGCTCTGTCCTGGGGAGCCCTCTGGACAGTGTGGAGGTGGTGGAAGACAGGACAATGATGGCCAAGCTGTCGTCCCTGTTAGACAACATGTCCCACCACCTCCAGGACACTTTGTCAGCACTGAGCAGCTCCGTCAGTGACAGGCTGCTTCACCCGAAGTGTCACACTGAGAGATACCGCAGGTCCTTCCTTCCTGCAGCAGTCAGACTGTACAACCACCACGGCCCCTGGTAGACCACCACGCACTCACCAATTCAGACTGCTCTGTGCAATATTTCCTTACTTACTCATCTATTGTAACTATTGTTATTTTTAGCTCTGTATTACTGTGTGCATTTGCCCTTTATTTAATTATCCACTTAATGTTAGTGTTCACGTATTTTATTGCATTCTTTTTACCTTTCTGCTGTGACCATGTAAATTTCCCTGCTGTGGGACTAATAAAGGATTTCCGATTCTGATTCTGAAATTGGTCCACTCATCAGTCTGGTGCTTACCCGGGTTTAAATCTTTACTCTTTTCTGTGGGGAAAAAACTATTTTGCATCGGACTCTGATCGTCTCCATTGAACTATTGTTTTAACCTGCTAAGACTCTAATACTCTAATTTCACAACTGTTCTGAAGTTACAGTGTTTGGAAGAGAAGTCTTGAATTTTCTTTGAGCTGGACGCAGACTTTTTCCTCTGACAGTATGTTCTCAGGGTCATCCAGCTCACTCACACGCGTCTCCAGCTGATCCACCGACTTTGTTGTTTTCTCCATGTCCTTGCGCAAGTCCGCTGTTGCATAATTGTCTTTATGTCCATTCCCCTATCTTGTCGAGTGCAAGAAAAAGGCTTGGTCCAAAAGATATCAATGAAAGCAATGGGATTTT
>CALSBV010011337.1:0-17500 GCA_943590825.1 Bovichtus diacanthus | reverse complement strand
TTTCCATTTAGGGTGAAAATCAACTTGCACAGACTTGAAATTGCTTGAGTTAGTTAATCCATCACAGTCAATATCATGTCTGGTTTTATTGCTGTGTATCATTTTTGCATGGTAGTGTAGTAGAAGTTCTTAAAAACTGTATATTTACAAATAATAAGTGTGGCATTATAAAAATAATGCACTGTCACTGTGGATAGTTGGATTGTATTGTAAGCAAGGAAATCTCTACAATTTGATCTTCATATAACAGTTAAATGCGAGGCTGGATTACTAGCCACAACAGCTCCAGATCCAAAGTGTGACAACTTTTTAAGTAATGTGATTGATTGCACATTTGCTTGTAAATTACTGAACTGCATTACTGAAGTACAAAATAATCTGAGGTGGTCCTGCATTATTACCTAAAATTGTATGTAATATACTGTGTCACAATCTTAACACGGAAAACCAACGAGTCAAATACCTTGTATGTGCACACATACATGTCCAATAAAGCTGATTCTGACATGTTAAATCAAATTACCATGAACTGACTGGGCAAAGAATGAAGCTGCTGTTTTCTGCTCTGTGCACTACAATGAATGGAACATGAAGACAAGATATACACACAATGCACGGCCCAATATTCCTTGGAATTGTGTTCGCATTGAATGATTTTGTCCGTCAGAATTTACGTTCACTGACAACACTCAGTGCCAATGAAGGAAGTAGCATGTCCTTTATGAAGCCGTGTGGCACTTATGCAGGACGATGGCATTTATGTCCCGTCACACCTGACGTCAGTATCCATCAGGATCCATAACTCTAACCCTAAACATAACCAAGGGTTTAAGTTGCCCAACCCAAACCATAGTCAACCACAGTGTACTTATCATAGTCAGGATCCATGCAGCGATATTGAAAAAAGAAACGTTGTCATTGAGTGTAATGCAGGGTTTCGTAGAATCGGCCAATATCCACCTTTGTTTTTGTTATAGGGTTGCAGTAAGCGGGAAGACAGATAATTTTTGCCCCACGGCCCTCTAACAGGTTCATTTGGCCATCGGTGGTTGCTTTGAAATTAAGAAAACATTAAAAAACTGAAAACATTTCATCTGCTTTTAGATTTCAAAGTAATGTATACCTGAACATACAATAATATTGCTGTGTTACTATGAATCCAACAATCCAGTCTATCTCATGGCTAATGTTGATGTCAATATAGTATCAAAACAAATCAAATTTTATTTCTATAGCCAAATATCACAAATTACAATTTTTTCTCAGGGGGCTTTACAGACTGTACAGCACACGACAGCCTCTGTCCTTAGACCCTCGCAGCTGACCCCATAATTAATTTGAATAATTAGTACAAATCTAAAGCAAAAGACAACACATTGTGTCAATGGGAATTCAGATGTTTATGCAGCCTGGTCATGTGGCTTCAGATCAGGAGAGAGGTCATCTTAGTTACCTAATGCGGTTTGGAGATTTTTCCCCTCAGGGATAAAAAGCCCATTGTCTGACTCTGACCCATATTGCTCAAGGTAATCTGTACTTTAAAAGATTAAATGCCTGTTGCTATTCAACCCACAAAGTGCATGGATTTTAATACCAAAGCAGAATTCACAGATTTTCTGTCTATGATCTTGGGAGACTATGTTTAGATTTTGGATTATGAATGAAGCTCTCTTTCCCTTGCAAGAAACCACAGAGCTCAGGCAACATTGAGCCCTTCCACTGATAGTATGAGTAGCACTGACACAGTCAACAGAGCCAGTATCCAGGGGGGTGTCCTCAGGTTACAGCCAGTAACAACTACAATAAAAAATGGTTCATCCAAAGCACCAGGAAGGGACCAGGGCTGCAACCGAAGAAACCTTAATTTTAAAACAGTATTTATCTCTCAGTGAAAATAAAGGTATTCTCACCCAGAAATGGTGGGAAAAATCCTCAATTTGACATTGGACATAAGATCATTTCCCTTAAAAATAGCGAGCAGGTTGTCCTGGTGGAGCGGACACCATCGCAAGCGCCAAGCGAATACTACGCTGCGTTCACAGTATTGCTCGCGGTACCTACATTTCCTGAAAGCAATATAGTTGAGGAAGGTCCTCAAGTTTTTGATTTGCTGTCACTCACATTTCAACACCCCTCTCAGCTGAAGCCCCCCACGCCACATCAGGGCTGAAAGTGAAGGAAAAAAAAAGAATTACAGAACTGAATGAAAATAATATTCAACCTGAAAAAACTTTTCATACACTTATTTTTAGTTTGAATATATTATATTGTAGATCAAAACTTGAACTTTCAGTTAAAAATAGTTTTTTCAAATAATCAAAATTTTTTAGCTCCATAAAATTCCTATTATCTTTCATTTTGAAAGTGGGATGTTCACATTATGTACGGAGCCGGAGTCAGGACATAGTTAGCCTATCTTAGCATAAAGACTGGAAGTAGGGGGAAACAGTAAGCCTGAGTCTGTCCACAGTTCATTGATTAACATGCTGCATCTGTCTGTTAATCTGTAGGCTATGTAAACAAAAATGTAAAAACACTAATTTTGTGTTGGAACTATTTCTTTGCAAACCACATCTGTTTGCAGCTTCCTTAAGTCTTGTGATCACAGTGAGGTTGCTAGGTTTGGTACCATTATGCATGTATGGAGAGCAAAACTAAAGCCCTTAGGCTGTAGTCAGAGACGCTGGATTGGAGTGCTGATTGCTGCTCAGCCGTATAGCCTGTTATTCCTCAAGAAAAAGTAAGACATAATTATTTTTAAGAACTGCAAACTGTTGTTTTTAGCCACACTAGTGCCGTGGGTTTATGAGTGGCAAAATCTGTCTGTCTGTTGGTAGGAGAGTCGACTGCTTTGGTCCAGACTGAAAAATTTCAACAACTGTTGATGGATTGTCATAAAATGTGATTCTGACCATTCTGCAGAGGAAGAAGTGATCCCCTGAACTTTGTGTTTAGTGCTAATTAGGAAATGTTAGCATGCTAAAGCATATAGCTCGAAGCACAGAAATGGCTCAGTTCAGCTTCACAAAGTCGCTAGCACGGATGTAGACTCTTAGTCCTGTTACATTTCTCTTTGTGTACAGATTAAAAAAGCAGATACAATATGATAACCAGTGAGCTTTAGAGGTGTATTTTTGCTGTTTTCCATCCTTTGTGCTAGGCTAACAGCATTCTTACTCCTGCTCTGTACTGAACGCACAGACATGACATTGATCAGAACATCTAACTAAATAGATCAGTTGTACAGAATTTTTAGTCTTCTTTTTTTTTTATTTTCCTCTGGAAAAGAGTTCTGTCAGAGATAAAGAAATCAAATTCTGAGCCAGAAAAAGAGTGGACCTCTTCATGTAACGGTACGACTTGGAACACAGGCAAGGAGACTCAAAAGCGACAACTCAGACAGATCTTGGAGAATGCAAAAGTCTTTACTGAAGTAAAAACGTAAAAAAAAAAAAAAGGTTCGGTACACAGGAAGGCAGTCAGCGAAGCAAACAAATCCGATAGGGAATAGACGAGTGGAGAGTCGGGTCATGAAAGCTGGGTCAGGTGATCCTGGGGAATCGATCTCTGGAAACAGGAACTGGAAACACAGGAACAATGCTGGAACTCTAAGACAGGAACCCTCACAGTTCACTAACACTTTTAGTCTTCAGCACAATCAACTAGTTACTGAAGACTCAAAACAGGGTCAAAAGGCATGAGTTCTCCAATGAGTTTTATTCCTCAAAAACAGAACAAAACCCGAGCCCGCCTCTAGAACATACTGGATTACAGAGATTAGAGAAGATTACATGCTGAATACATATATTATTTTTTATCATTTTATAATGTAGAGCAGTTTTCTCACAAAATTGACTACAACCTGTCTTTGTGACTTTGTGACTTGTCAGTCACATTTTAATATCCGCATGTACTGTAAATAGACAAGAAACCCCCGTCCCGTGACAACAGCAAACATGAGGATAAGGTTTGATGACAGGTTCAGACATATGCATCTAAAAGTACTCCATGTACGTTTGCAACATGATCCTGCATCACATAAAACCTTTACTCTAATGCTCATACTCTATCATTTGAGCAAGCTAATGATATTAAAACCAACTAAGTATGGGAATTATGGGGCCGGCATCGATACACTTTACGTTATATGTTCCTTTAAATACAGTCAGAAAGTCCCAAGTTCATGGTGGGTGTGGGGGCATGTTTGAAGGATGGATATGTCAAAGAGTCCATAGTTCAACATGGCAGAGTTTAGGGAGTGAAACATAGGCCAATTCTACGCAGATGTTGGTAGCCGTCAATGATGTCAAGGCTTTTCTGCAGGCGTTGGACAAGACAGTCCCTGTCTGGTGTCAACTCCTCTAACGGAGTGATGTAGGTTGACATAACTGTCGACTCCCAAATTGAAACTGAGGATACATGTTGCTGAGCTGACATCTCTTCCTGAAGCAGTTGATACAGCAACGAAGACATCTGTGGAGGAGGAGCTGGAATAGCTCCCATAGGCGGTGCACTCTGGACTGGGGCCACAAATCCCGATGTTCCCAGTTGCTGGGGAGCTGCAAATCCGGAGGTTCCTGTCTGCTGGGCTGCCCATCCAGGTTATGTTGGTCCTGCATGGTCGAGCAATCTTAGTTGCCTGAACATGTGTCAATGCATTATTTTGATTTGTATGTTTGAATGTAAGATTTGCTGTGAAAGGTTGAGCATACAGGTCGTCACACACTCGCATAAAGGCAGCTGTTGTTTGAACACAATCATGCAGAGTTCCATCAGATTTATCGTGCTCCACTGTTGGATGGTGAGTTCTGGTGCTGAAAGTATAACTTCATAACCTGTCTTCCTAGCTTCCAGTATGTGTACTGCTGTCCCTGATAAGTAAAAGCAAATAGATTCTGGATGCAATTGCACACTGAAAAAAGCTGAACATAAATCAATTATTGTATACCAGCGTGCATCAGGTGGAGTATTAGAGAGCAGTGTGTGGGGGTCTGGGACAATAGGTGTTTCAACATCATTCATCATTGGAGTTGTTGGACCTTATGTCATGTACCAATCGATAATCATTAGAGTGTGGCTTTTTAATTGGAAAAATGGGAGTGTTGCAGGGGCTTTTAGTTTTTATTAATACGTCTGCTTTCAACAGGCCTTCAATTGTGAGTCTGATTCCTTCTATGGCATGCTGTTTTACTGGATATTGTTTTATATGAGGCAATCAGGCTCCCGCTTTGAGTTTTATGTGTATGGGTTCTGCTGATTTAACTTGTCCTACATCTGCCTTGTGACCATACTTCCTGTGGTACTAGATTGAGCAGGTCTTCATGTTCTGTTGTTAGCATTTACTAAAATCTTCCTTTTTAGTCCCTCATCACATGCTTGTAATGATATTCTTATGTACTGTCCATCTGACGAGGTGTGAGTGTATTTGTTCTTCCATTCCTGCGTTTGTTGCTTTTACCATTGAACCAAGTTCATGGGATTTATGTCCTTCTGCCACCAACAGTGACATGACGAGTGGATTTCTAGATGTGGGACCAGTCTCTTCATTTAGCGGGGAGTGTCACAGCCGCAGCTGCTCCTTGTGGTCCTATGTACACATCCTGGCTAACCAAATAGTGTGGTTTTCTGTTAATCAGCTCCTCCCAACATTCTTCATAATCCTTGTGCTCTGGTCACTGTGGTTCGGTAGCACGTACCACCTGATATTGTACCCAGGGTTTCAATGCACTCCTTTCTTGGAGCAGTCTAGATTCTGGCATTAGTTGTGTAGGAGATAAAGAAGTCCGATTCTGGGCCAGAAAAAGACTCTGGACCTCTTCGCCAACACTTTTCATCTTGATCAACTAGTTACTGAAGTCTCAAAACAGGTTCAAAAAGAATTCACTGGAGACAAACAGAGTCCAATGCAATAGAGTTTTGTTCTTCTTAAACAAAGAGCAAGAGTCTACCTTGAGAACAAACTAAAGAAATATAGTCTGATACTCGCTTTTATTACAAGAATCACTCCATCCTGATTGGTGAAAATGTTTGTTGATGATTGATGTTTGGAAGATGAAAGGAATTTCATTTGCCAGTCCTCTTTCAGGTGGGATTTTGGCCTGAAGTTTGGCAGCTTGTTAGCCCGATGACAGACATATTTGCCATGAAATTAGAACTGACGTCTGTGATCAAAGTCGGATATTAACATGAGGTGAAACTCCTGTATTTCCCACTCAAAGTAGCTTCTGTTTTGCCTGGCGTCCACCGTTCCTAATGCTCTGTGCAGCAGCACCAGTTGAACTGTTATTGTAGTCTTTAAATTTGCTGCTGTTGTGTTTGAGTGTGGAGTCTTTTATCTGACAGCAGGGCAGACTCTCTGCCTTCCATACTGGGAGAGATTTACAAAGATGAGAGTGACTTGGCTGCATAAAACAGCTTTATCTCCTCCTGCGAAGACAACACAACACTTAACAGTTCACAGCCCTCTATAAAGGCTAATCTGTTGAATTGTTCTTTCCATGTTTGTCACATTAAAGTAGAGCAGAGCAGCCATAGTCCGCATCCAAACCTAGGCTGAGTGGGACAGGCATATCACTCCTCAATATCTCATTTCACTAACCTTAATCTCATTCCAAAATATGCTTTCCCTCAGTTAAATGATTGATTTCTGTTGTTTACTGAGGACATTATGAATCCGTTATCATGTGCAAGTACTGTTTTTTTGTTTTCAGTGCTGATATATGTTAATCTCTGTGCCACATTGTGTGTGTGTGTGTGTGTGTGTGTGTGTGTGTGTGTGTGTGTGGAGAGACCAGAGCTTTGCAAATTGCTGGCTCTTTGGATGAAAAACTGGAGGGAGGATTAAAAGGAAAAACATGGGGGAAATAATCTGTAGGCTGGTTGACGTCATGCAGTACAGGCCAGTGTTGTGGAGGTGAGGGTGACTGTGATAACAGAGGGCATCAGAGTGCCTCCCAGCACCGCCAGGCTGCTGCTCTGCAAGGTGCCTTTGGTTCTTGTCCCAGTCCATGTCTCCGAGGGTGACCCACATATCATCCGGCTGGGGCTTTGTTTCAGCCCCTTACAAATAAAAGCACATGTGAAATGTATCTGCCTCCTTTATGTGAAAATATGTTTCACACACTTGCCTACATATGAAATTGATGTTTCACATGTGACAGCTTGAATATCCCTGTATCACATTAAATCTTTTCACATGTGAATTGTCATTTCAAAGCCCATTACATATTACATGTGATGTTACATTTGAAAGGATGTTTGCATACAGTGTCTAACAATGTACATGTGCCATTAAAATGGGAATTTATGACATACAAAATTATATATAACATGTGACATAGGTCTTTATTATGTGTATGCATAGTTTTAAGTATTAAATAGTATAATAGTATAGTATTAAATCAAAGCTATATACCTATATACATTTCCATGAAATGGTGTTCTGCATGTAATGAACACAGCTTTTTTGTAAGGGATTGTCATACATCTATTCATTTGAAGACTTGCAATTTGTGTTAACCCATTTAATCCCACTGGTCAGAGCACAGCAACATATAAATGTGGTGCCTGGTGTAAATACTGATGCTCCTGGGGATTAGTGTGTATAAGCAGGAGCTGTGTGAGCTGTCTGTGTGTTCATTAGGCTGGCAGAGGTCAGGGTCAGCCTTTAGTTCACTGTCGAGTACACTTGCAGGGCAGCTGGAATGATTAACATGCTTTGCTGCTTTAACAGCACCAACTGATGCTGAGCTGCTAATCTAACCTACAAGAGCCAGAGTGTTGTAAAGAAATGCAGCAGCAGCAGCTGTACATTCCTGGTAAATTTAATCCCATCCTCTCAAAGGGATAGAGTCCATATTAAATATTTAAATGTCAGGAAAGAAATCTGGAGCACTTCAATGAAAAGTCTGTACCAAATACTGCAGCTATGAACTGTTTGCTGTTTGTTGAAAGTTTTGATTATGTTATCATACATAGTACAACTACTCAGATAAGGATCATATTGAATTGAAGCTTCCTCTTAGGCATCTTATTCCACACTGTCCCAAATAATCATATATATTCTGTATCATCTTGTTGCCTCACTTCCTTGAAGCTATATGATGTTTACATTGAATTAAATATTCCAATTAAACATGCAATGTTTAATGGCTGCATCATTCCATCAAATGGAAATATTCTAAATGTCTTGAGCCTCTATGTATACACAGTTCCACAAAAATCAACTTGACAGATTTAGAATATTTAGAAGTGTCATTAACTACAGTTTAAAATGAAAATGTAAAAGTTGAAAGTGAAAGTTGGTTTTAACCAAGTTTGGCTGTTCGTATCAGTTACAGTACTGAATGTTAGCAGTCAGGAACGGTCTTTAAGCATTTCTGCCCTGTGCTGCTCAGTTTCTTAGAGTAAAGTTAGTACTGCTGCTCTCTTTTTAACACTGTTCCCTCTCTCAGTTCTGCACTTTCCACATTTCTCTTTGCTTTTGACCTTCCTCACTTTCCACAGTTTTCTGTGTGTTATTATTTCCCCTTGCTTTGAGGTATGTCTCTGTGTCACATATTCAGCATGAAAATGTACTGCTTTCCTTTGCTGCAAGTCGGGGAATATGCCATTAGCAACGCTATAGAGTGCCTGTTTATAATGGCGGCACAGTCACTTTTACCATGTTTACCATTTATATCTGATTCCTAATAAATCTTACTTAATTACACTTTTTAGGTTTGATGAACATAAGCAATATGGCACATAAATGAAACCCCTACAGTATCAGTGAGTGGTCACGATAACATTACATTACATTCCATGTCATTTATCAGACGCTCTTATCCAGAGTGACTTACAGTAACTAACTACAGGGACAGTGGACTACCACCACCCTACAACATGAACATGAACATGAACACCTGTATATTCCAGTAGAATAGTGTGGTGGAAATTCTGTTAACAAAGATGATCAAAAGATACTAAGTTTGTCTTTGAGTATTTTATTGATAAAAAGTCTTTCTGCAGAAAGTATCAGAGCGTACAGCACAAAGGTCTGTCAAGCTATGATACTGTGTGAAGAGCGTGGCATAAGAACCCTGCTAGGCTTTGGTACGAGGTTCTTCTTTGTGTTTCCACTGTAGTTTACAAACCAGGACATGTCTCATGTATGCCATTGAAAAGGCGACAGCATTACTGACTACCCTATGTCATAGAACTATAAGTATGTTATTGTTATGCTCTGTATTGTAAACAAGTGTCAGGGTTGTGGGACAGATAACAATGGAGGAAGTGTTTTTGATATCGTTCTTAATTTTCTTACACATTTATGCTGCCTCCAGGTCACTGCTGGCACAAGCCAGTCAACGACGTCCAGTGTGCCAAACCAATTTGTAGTTTTTCAGTTCACTCCACTGTAAGCCGGAGCAAGCGGCAACCTCCGGGTCTGAAAAGTGAAGCCAGTGCAAACAATGCCTTAAATGTGCATTCTCGCAGGGGGTGACTGGTTACAAAAAAAGTCTGATTGTATAGAAGTCTATGAGAAAATGTTCCTACTTCTCACTTGATTTATTACCTCAGTTAACATTTTCCCAATGAGTTTATGGTCTCAATCTCTTGTTTGAAGTCACTTGATGTTTATTTTGTAAATGATGGTCCCATTTAGAGTAAAACAGACGATAAAGCAGGAAGAAGGAAGCAGGAACAACCAGACAAAGAGGGTGGAAGAGGGGGCAAAATGGCTCTTTTGGTTGCCAACCTCTGACCTAGACCTACATTGGGAAAGACGTCTGTAAATCAGCAGATAAATGTTTTTTAGGTAAATTACCTTCTCAGTAAGAACACTTGAATAGCTCTTTTTAATTTTTCCTTCCTTTATTCATGTGCATGAGCTTAAGATCGAGCGGCTGAAAAGGGTCCAGAAGGCACTCAGTTTAGCTCTCCTTTGACTAGATTTTATACGACTCTGAAACCAAGGAGGTCAAGTCATCAGGCTTGAAGTGGCTTTGGGCTGATTACTCGTGGCAACAGGCAGCACAATATACTTCCATAGAGATGGAACCCTCTGCTGAGTAAGAGTCAGCTGGAAGATACGATTAAAACCGAGTTGCTCTGCACATACTATAAGCAGATACCTATATTATATTGGCCTGGGCTTTTACTGGCTCTAAAACCAGTGAAACGCTTGATCACACTACGCTGATCAAAAGAGGGATTAAAAGGAGGCATTGAAAAGAGACAATTTCTGAGCTGAGAGTGTTTGTGACTGAAGTCATGTACATCAAATCTCAGGCTGCTGGTCTGATTTGTAGCCGTTAAGCTGTACATTACTCCTACTACCTTATGTAAACCCTACAATACTTTTCATGCTGTTCCAGGCAGAGCCCACATTGTTCATCCTGAGCTATGTCTCGATTTCCTCATTTCACATTTTATTTATTTTTTAAATAAAAAGAAAGGAAGCGTGTCCCAAAATGCCCTTTTGTTTTTGTACAGTAGCATTTTAAGAGGCTTCGACACCGAAGGCTTGCTATTGGATAAACCTTCACAATTTTGTCTGGAAACACATAATTTTTGCAATACAATGTCCTACTAACAACATACAACTCTGGAGAGACATTGAGCACCCTGCCCCTCCTCAGTGTGCTGTGATATACTGGGATCAGATGCACACACTTGTTATCAGAAAAGCCCACAGGTGGGAGGTGGATGGGTTTATATGCACCAAATCCAGAATCTTATTGTCTCTGGATGGACATGTGACTACTGGTTGAAGTCTCTCAGTGTTTTTGTCAGAATGCTCTTCTATTGTTGTTGTTGCCTCTGTGTTACGAGGTGGATAAGGTCACAGGCATAACTTTCATTTTCTCCTCAGATGGATGAACACAAGAGCGTAGCCAAAACTCTCAGCTACACCAGTTGCAGAGTCAGCATGTTTTTGTCAAGTAGGTTTTCACATTTGCTTTGGTGTATAATGGTGCATACATAAACATAGTAAGAGAAATTTAAATGTAAAATAAAAATGTAAAATAATATTATTTATATATAATAATATATATAATATTATAAAATAACATTATAAAATAAGAAATGTGTAGAAGAAACATAAATATACAAGCAAAAATACAATTAAAATATGAAAAATGACTGTGAAAAATATGTATAGTATATCTGAATTAAAAGTGGAAGAGCTGTGCTGTTTCAAAAGTGGTAGTATTTTGCAGGAATGTGCAAAATACAGTACGGAGTATGTATAAGAGTTTGTAGTGTACAGAGATACAGTGACGAAGATGTGCGTTGTAAAGCGTGAGAGTAAATCTAAGAGTGTGTATGGGAGGAGATAAGAGTCTGTGGCGTCCTGGGCTTGTTGATGAGGCCAATAGCCGTCGGGAAGAAACTGTTTAAGTGGCGTGAAGTTTTGGTCCTGATGGACTGCAGCCTCCTGCAGAGGGGAGCAATTCTAACAGTTTGTTTCCAGAGTGGGATTAAATGAACAAACAAAACAAAACAGGGCTTGTTATCTCTTTTTCACTGTTCCTGCTCTGTTTGGCTGTGTGTTGTATCTCTGAGAAAACTTCTGGTGAACCTTTTGGTTTCTAACAGCTGACTGCAGCTCCCTCTGAATAGACTCTCCATAGATACTAATGAGGACCTGGACATGTTATCAACTGTCCTTCTTTTAACTTCAAAGGAAGGACTGTTCCGCAGGCAACAAATTGTGATCACTGTTTAAACCGTGATCACAATGTGTCGCCTGCGGAGGACATCCCCAGGCTCCTTTAAAAATCACATTGTTTTGTGAGTTGTTGAGTTAGAGGACACTATAAACGTTGTGTAGCGCTGTCTACTACAGACTCGTAGTTATTTGTGCCTTGTTGTATATTCGTCAAATGTATGACACATTCAATTATTCTAGGTGTCTGTATCTGTATCTAACATCACAGTTCACTACACACAAGGGAATGAAATGCAATTGACAAACGTCTCCCATTTTTCTTTCTTTTCTCTCTTTTTAGGTTATTTAACTGTTTCCATTGAGCCTCTTCCTCCTGTTGTCATTGGAGACACAGTCACACTCAAGTGCAACTTCCAAACCGACGGTAACCTCCGAGAGATTGTGTGGTTTCGGGTGAGCACACAGGTGAACTTAATGCAAAAACAGCTACTTGCCATCTTCTCTCTATATAGTTGATGAAACTCCCTTCTTTAGCCTTCAAAATGTGGCCCTCATTACTGAGCCCCTCCCCACATGAAACACATGGAGGCCTCTCCTCAGTGTAACCTCTTCCTTGTATTTTCGTTTCAACATCATCCACGCGATCGAGAGTGAGGAAATCACAGAAGTCACAGTCAACGTTACCTCAGCCAGAGAGCAGGAATATGAGGTCTAGGTTTGCAGGAAATGAGAGAGAGGGGTGGGGCCCAACAGCATCTGAGCAGAACAGACTAGCGTAGCAAAAAGGAACACTCTTCTTCTATTTCAATTAGCAAAATGAATTCACATATCACAGCATTGTTGTACATTTTACTCTGTCAATTGGCGACCAAATAAAAACTGGTCTGCAACCCATTTTGGGTCCCGACTAGAACTTTAGGAAAAGCTGCTTTAGAGGGTCGTGGTGAGCTATAACCGAACCCAGCTGACATTGGGCGAGAGGCAGGCTACACCCTGGACAGGTCACCAGGCAATCACCGGGCTGGCATATAGAGATAGACAGCTATTCACACCCATGGGCAATTTAGTGTCTCCAATTGACCTAACCAGCATTTCTTTGGACTGTGGTAAGAAACCGGAGCACCTGCATAAAACCCACACAGAAAGGCCCCCTCCGGCCGGCGGGTTCATACCCAGAATCTTCTTACTGTCAGTAGAGAGGCTGCACTGCACTGCCCCTTCCTATTCCACATACAGAATATTTTAATCATGTCTACATGGTCACAGCTACTGTATTCAAACTCAGTCATGCTAATGTACTTTTGCCTCTCAGGTGACTGAGGGAGGCAGTGCCAAGCAGAAGATTTTCACCTATGATGCCATGTACAACACCAGCTACTCCCACATGGAGGACAATCGCAGACGAGAGGACCTGGTCTACCAGTCGACTGTGCGGTGAGACAGGCCACTACCACTGTACAAGTTGTGTTATTTTCTAATAACAGATTTCCATTTGTAAGTCTGAAGCGTGTGAAAACATTCCCTCCTGTAGAATGCTTTCTTTTGACAGTGGTGCAATAGTGGCAGGGGGAGGTGAGATTAGAGCAGACCCAGTTGGATTTTTCCACCATCTCTAATCTCAAGAACCTGAGATGTTGAAAATGAAAGGTAACATTGTAAACACCCTCTGTAATCTTTGTAACTGTGTATATGAGCAGGCTTCCTGAAGTCCAGATGGAGGATGACGGTCTGTATGAGTGCCATGTGGGGATCTATGACAGGAGCTCCACAGACAGAGTGATTCTAGCCTCTGGCAGCATCACCCTTACTGTCATAGGTATGTTTTCATTTCTGGTAGTCTCATGAATTTTAAAGAAAAGTCAGGGAATCACAAAACTCTTTAGGATTCATCCAGTGGGTACCATTGCTATCTGTACAAGGTATCCAATAGTTGTCGAGACATTTCTTTGTGGACCAAGGTGGTGGGCTGACTGACCCACTGACATTGGCATCCCCAGAGCATCCTTATAGCATGGCTTGAAATACATCTACTAACACCTCTAAATCTCACTAAAGACCCGGTCACCCACATAAGGTCCATACCTGAAATATGGAAAATATGGCTGTGTTGTAAATGAAAGCAGTAACATTGCAGGGACTAGCACTTAAGGGTTACGTCGATCTGATGAAAGATGCTTTGTGGACCAATCACAAGACTCCACTGATGAAGTATTTCAATATAATGGCAATGCCATGACATCTAAATAGGCGCAAGACGGAAATGTTCCTGAATGTAGTGCATGTATGCATAGTAAAAAACACTAGTGGTGCCTGAAAGATTATCCCAATAATTTACTGAGAACTATGTGTGAAAGAAGCCTGATTAACACTTGGCATCTTGGTGGTTGAACCTGTTCATGATATATATAATACCTCATAACTTATACTGTATGTATATTTTCCTTTCATAAATCGAAAGTACTTCCTTGTTTGATTGTCTTCTTTGTATTTTCTCTGCAGTACCTCCAAAGTCTATCTCTGTGGTGGCAGCCAACAGCCCTGCTCTTTTCAGTCGCTATGAGGCCCAAAACTTCACTCTGGTTTGCATTGTTGCAGGAGCAAAGCCAGCTCCCATGGTGAGATTGAGACTTTTTACTCTTTATCTCTCTTGAAGGACTCCATAATCGAATTTGCGTCACTGTTTTTTGTGCTAGGAAAGAAAGCTTCCTCTTCCATCCATCCATTTCTGATCATTGCAAACAGCTCTAGAGTATAGAGTGAAATAGGATTGCTGGTAATTTCACTGCAAATATGAAACTTGGAGCACCACTGGATTTGAAATGTTTAGTTCTAACAGACAAAACACAAACAAACAATGATACCACAGCCACAGCTTCGCTCTGAACCCTCTGTGAACTCTTTAGAAAATGTATTGGGGATTGATATCAGGGGATTACAGGACAGCTGCATATGTGATTAAAACAAACATTCTAGTGAAGAGTGGTTTCACTTGTCCTGAATGAGGCAAACACATCGCCGAGATGAACATAAGCAATGGTATAGGTAATCATAATCTTGATAGAACACCACTTTTTTCATTTTCTATTTTCTGTTTTTATCTACTGGACTGACTGCATGTTCAACAGCTCTCATTGTTTAACCAAGGTCACCTCTGCCCAGCACTGGGTTATTGTAGTTGTGCTAAATAATGATGATGGCAGACACCAATCTCTCCCACGCAGCATTCGGCTATCAGCTGCCCACGGATACACAGATATATAAAAATACAGCAGTATGTAGAGCTAAAGTACACAGTCTTGTGTTTGGAAAATATTGAAGATGCCATCACTGTTCACATATCATACATAACATCAGAAATCAAGAAATTAATTGTTACAAAAGTATTCCCTGCAGAAAAAGAAACATTCCATTATGTTTAGTACAAACTATACTCCCAACTGCAATAAACTTGGCTCGATAATTAAAAAAACATTGGCACATTTTATCATCAGACACGCCATCCATGGATTTGATAGAACCATAAATATCGAAGAGGATGTAATCTAAAAGACAGACTTGTACCTGCTAACGTAAAATCAATGAAAAAAAGTACACAGTCCTTGAATATGTGCTTTTTATTCGATTTTCCTTCATCACATATGCAATTTCTGTAAATATTCTTGTAAATAGACTTAACTATGTATTCTGTTGTCAACTGTTGAGAGACACTCCCACAGGAGAATAATTGTCCCAGAAATGTGCACCCAGAGTGGGCGGAGTGTTATCTACTTAAGATTAGTGAGGTAGAATTGTGTAAAATACTCTTTGACAAAGGTCAGAGGGACGTTAGTATGATCAATAAATTGTTATGCTGAGCAAGAGCAGTGTGCCGGATCTTCCTTTCTCAAGACTCAAGTAATACTTTCCAACGCACCTGCATCTGAGATAGTTGGATGTGTGAATATCTCTGATGACATTGGCTCTGATCATTATTCCTACTCTCCTCAATCTTTACTGAGTTGATGAATGGTTTAGAATTATTTGGAGGAACAGTGACACTCCATTGCCCATCATGTGTGAAGGCCGCCTCCATCTAAACTTGTTGAACTTGTACAGTTGAACACCATTGTTAACTTCTTCTTCAACCAACTTTACAAGTGCCGTTTGACTTGTCCGGCCCCTTTTGTCATTTCAAATGGAGGTTCTGTGATCCTGTTGAGCTCACCTGCCTTTGTCCTGGCCTTTCAGGTGTACTTCAAGCGGGATGGTGAGCTTATTGATGTGGTGCCAACTGCCAAGTTTTCCTCCTCAGTGGAAGACAAAAGCAAGGGTCCAGATCTAGAAAAGAGCAGGAACAGGAGCCAGACGCGGCTCTGGAACTCCCGGGCTCTCAGCAGTCGAGACCTAGATGACACCAAACTCCAGAAGTCCTTGTCCCTGCTGGAACAAGAGGGGAAGCTGGCTCGGCTTGGCCAAGACGGCCCCCATGGCCCCAAAAAGGGCAGAGAGCAAGAGTCCGAGTCGAACCCAGAGACAGCCACTGAGATGATCCCAGAGACAGTGGTGAGCCGGGAGTTTCCCCGCTGGGTCCAGAGCAGCGATCCACTCTACTATTTCAAGCACCAGCAGCAAGCAGCAGTTGATGGCACCATGGAGGTGAGAGCCATGCTGACTTGGAGCCTCAACCCCCAGCTGGACAATGAGGCTCTGTTCAGCTGTGAGGTCAACCACCCAGCCCTGTCCATGCCCATGCAGGCCGAGGTCACACTCTGTAAGTCATGCACCAACATACACTGGCTAAACTGACACTGTCACTCAGACCACTTGGTTATAAGGTCAGCTTTTGAAGCAGAAGGAACCCATTCATATCGAAGTGGCAGTGTTGGAGAATGACCTATTTTCCCATCATGCCTTGCTGTAGCTGTACAAGTCTTAACACCTCCTTCCTCTTTCCATCCCATGCCCCATCCATTTAAACACATGAGTGTCTTGCTGCCCAAAAGATGCACAATGGCTAATACTCAAAAACCGGACAAGTTCCATAGATTTAAGAGGCCGGACTATGGATTTACCAAAGCAACATATTAGATTCAACTTTCTAATATGAAGTCAGGGAAGTACCACCCCAGAAAAGTGTTCAAAAGTAGTAGATCAGTCATGGAAAGGGAAAGGCTCAGATCACCTGGTTATAGTAACAATAAAGATGCAGAATATATTGTAAATACTGAAGTCGCTCCCAGGAGTCTTGACACAGTTTCAAGAGAGCTAATGAGATGTATAATGAGAGCTGTTGAGATTCAAACTGCAACACAACCACATTTTCGGAGGACAAATGCAGAGCTAAGAAGAATTAAAATGTGAAAACCAATGAATCCATGAACTCAAATTGAAGTGAAAATAATGAACAATAAGTGGGTCACCCTCAGCCTTCAGCACAGTTTGTATTGCTTCACTTCAACTGGTGTATACCACAGTTACATGAAAAGGAGGAGGACATGTTCTCTTGAGCAGGTGGGTACATCCTTGGAATGTGGGTAGGTGACATGTACTATGTCACAATTCCTATTATTCAGAAATATGGAAGTTGAGTGTTGTCTCACTGTACAATAGCAGTCCAACCTGGTATTTGACTTTTCTATCAGCTGCTCCCAGAGGACCCAAGCTGTCCATGAGCCCCAATAAGGCCAAGGTGGGAGACACAGTGCGGATCACTGTCCAGGGCTTCCAGCTGGGACCTTCTGCAGTGAGTTTCCAACACAGTGGCTCTTTGAACAGGGAACGCTCTGTGAAGTTCATAAAATGTCACCAACGAGTAGGGGACAGTCCAGGATGAAAGATATAGACAGAGTAGACACTCTCTTGACC
>CALSBV010011319.1:1211478-1222723 GCA_943590825.1 Bovichtus diacanthus | reverse complement strand
TATCATTGACGTCAGTGACTTCAACCTTCACGACTGCACTGTCGCTGGTGACTCCGTCAGAGATGGAGACCGTCACAGAGTAGTTGTGTGGAGCCTCATCGTAGTCTAGCTTCACCTTAGTGGTGAGTTCACCACTGGAGGAGATGGAGAACTTGTCGGCTTCTGTATCAACACGGAGAGTCACAGGAACCTCTCCTGAGGCGAGGAAGTCAACCTGAATACATAAAGATTCAAGAGCAGGATGTAAAAATTATTTTACTAACTACTTACATGGAAATTGTGGAGAATCAGAAGTTAATCATCCACTTTTTAAACAACAGTGAACACCGAAATACAAATAGACTATTGACGTTAGACGAAGAGGTGGTTGGTTAAAAGATCTGACATTTTGACATGGACATGACAGTTAAAAAAACAAAACATACCCTCAGAATCACAACTCCTGGGGCCTGCTCTTCTTCTACGGTGCCATGGTACACTTTTTGTAAAAACTGAGGCTTTGAATCTCCAGGAGCACGAATGTTCACCTGTGCTGAGGAGGAGCGGGATATAGTGCCGCCTAGAGGAGAAGCGTGGAAGAATATCAGACAATTTATCAGATAAATATTTTTTTACCTTCTGTCTCTATAACTACAGGTAGTTGCATGCATTCATTTTAATCTTGTCGTTTCGTCAAAAATATTGCACGTTGATATAGTCACAGTGTTTCGTGACGTCGGTGCCGTCTCGTCATTGTCTCGTCTTAGTCATAAAAAAGGTTGTTGACGAGCATATTTAGTCATAGTTTGAACAAAATGAACACTGGTCTAAAGTCAAAATGTTCATACCTGCTCACAATGATCACACTGACCACAAGAATGTCACACGAGGTGATAACGTACTCGCGGTCATGCGTCATTGTGAAAAACACCTGAACAATCAAACTGGTGTTTTGAAAAAGTACATAAAAATGTCGGACGCAGCTCCCGTCGGATTCAACCGCAGGGATGAAGCTTTTGCTGCTGTGTGAAACTGTGTTCGACAAAGAACTTAAACTTGTCCAATCAAATCTCAATAAAAAGCTCATCGTGAGCGTTCTAAAAGATGTTTACTCTGCATTTTATGTAAAGCCTGAGTTAATGAAAAGCACACATTTAAAGTTAAGCTGAGAAATGTAAATGTGAAAAGCATTTTTGAGAGACTCAACTAAGTACAGTAGAGAGTTGCAGGAAATAAAGGTGTGTGTCTGAGATCACCAGTCTGTCTTAAGGGCATGATCACATTTTTATGATCACTTAGCGTTTAATATTTTCAAAGTCTACGTGCTTGACGTCACACTTCGGACTGATTGAGTTGTTAAATATTTCAGCCCACAGAGAGCAGTTCAACAAAATGGGTTTGGACATTAATTCTTTGTGCCCTACACATGCCAAATAATCATTATTGTAGCATAAAAAAGTTGTGATTTAGCACTGATTGGCTCTTTTAAGATAACAGTGTGAATCATCACAATCAGGTTGAGCGATTCTTCAATTTCTGGCAAGCTGCAGGTCGTGCTGGATACTCAGACATATTGTTCAGATCTACCATCTCTGGCTGTTATGTAGAGGGGGAACTCCAATATCGTGTTTTCCACCAGGGTAATCATTTTATCCAGCATGATGTCTCCGGTGTTTTCTTCCATTGAGAAGTAGCCGTCATTGTTGCCAAAGTCAATAGAGTATTTGATAAGACCGTTCTTATCAGCATCTCGATCTTCTGCTTTAACCTTTGAGTGGAATGATACAAATGATCATTTTAATAGCACCTCTAAAAACATCAAATGAAAGTATCATAGCAACAAGTTGTCAACAACAAACAATCTTATAACTATAACAATTTCATAGTAAAGAATGGAGCAGAGGAAGGATTTACCATGATGCGATGAGCCCAGCAGACACTTATTAGATTTATCAATGAACTATGTGGAGTGTTTGGTAATGACATGACTCATTAAAGGGTTAGTTAGTTGTTTTTTTTTACCTGGACCTTATTTCCCTATGTTTTTGTGTCCATGTGACTGATGGGGACAACAATCATTTGTGAAATTGGTCCATTATTGAGCGAGAGCGCTGCAGCCGGCAGCAGTGAAACAGACTACAATGCAACTCTGCCCCATCAGTGTACTTCCACCAGAAGTGCTGGATTTTGCCACTGACAGTCTCAGATTTTTGTTATAAGTGTCTGACAACATTATGGAAAGGACCCCACAGAGAAATAAAAATGTGTTCTTTCCCTTGATCCGGTCTGTTTGTTATTCTGTCTAACCAAGTCTTGATCAAGCAGAGGACTCGTTCTGAAATCTCACGTTGCTAAACAAAAAACTCTGACAGCACCGGCACTCCCTCACTCACGTTTCCATCGGTGTCTTTCTGGCAACACGTCACATGACACAATAAGAAACAGACCGGATCAGGCAAAAGTTAAAGTTTTATTTCTCTGCAGGTTCCTTTCCATAATGTTGTCAGACACTTATAATAACAATCTGAGCCTGTCGGTGGCAAATACAAGCATTTTTAGTGGACGTAAATTGATGGGGGAAAAAAGGGCCAGGTTGAAAAATACAGATGTTACCCTTTGCATTTATGAAGTTGTACAAATCAGGGTTAGTTATAGAAGGTTTAACAGTAGAGGGCAGATATACCTCCATCAAATATATTGCAAACGAGAAAAAGCAAGGGAACGGAAATTGAACCTTGAGGAACTCCACGGTTACAATCGGAAACAGATTCAGTGCATGCTTGACTAATAGTGAACAGAACTGTTGTAATCACTCACCTGGACCAGCAACATTCCCAGTGTTTGATTAGCATACACCTTTCCCACGTACTCGTTACTGGTGAATACAGGACTGTTGTCATTCTCGTCCAGAAGAGTGACACTGACTTGCGCCACGACAGCATTGTTGGGTGGATGAGTCTCGGTTGCTTCAATCTGTTAATGAACAAAAGAACAGCAAAGTTAAGCGTACAATGTAAAACAAGTCCAGAAGCAACACTGTCTGTTTATCACAATTTTAAAATAGTTATAGCAGGATAAGCCTGGTGATATTCAAGGTTGTTTTTTGTCAACAAATCCCAAAAAAAGACCAAAACTAACAGTATTGTGTGAATCACAGCCTGATATGTCTTCTTCTTCTGTGCTGTAGAGCTCCATTGTTGTCCAAAAACTATTAAAAACCCATCAATGAGCCTCACTGCTGCACTGGCTGACATGTTCCTTCATTATGAACACACATAATGTAGTTTATTTTGACTCAATCCCACATAAACTGCCACAAATACTCACTAGAGCACCAAATGTGGATTAATCTGCCGCTGAAAATAGTCCCCAACAAATGTTCTATTCCTTCCTGTTGCCGTTTTTTAATGAAACTATATTGCGACCTGTTTTTAAAGATGTCCGTCTTCAGTAGGAACCTCATGTTAGATCCTAAATCTAGTTTACCTGAAATGTGATGCTTTCAGTGGTCTCTCTGTCCAGAACTGTGGAGTTCTTCACTTTGACTGTCCCATCAGGAAAGACAGAGAAAGGAACAGATTCTGGAAAGATCCGCAAAGTTCCCACAAATCCTCCCTGGGGAAAGAGGATCATGGAAGAAATTACTTAATAATAATAATAATAATAATAATTATCACTTAGTTTACGATTGTGGTTTAATAAAGTCTACCTGGTCCAGGTCGGTGACGACGGCTTTGAACAGAACAGCATCCACAGGAGAATTTTCCAGAAATTCTAAATTGTAATTGGGATGTTCAAACTGTGGAGGATTATCATTCACATCCTCAACAGTGACAGACACCACCGCATCGGCCGTCTTCGTACTGTCGTCTGTCTGGGCAGCCTGCAGAGAGAACGTATTACAGATAATCACTGACTGGGACTCATTGTAGACCGTGTTCTGTATACGAGTGGTGTTCGGTGATAATCCAGATGAAGGCCATGTGTTGATGCGCTGCGGCACTGTATATTCTCACAATGCATAAATAAATGTGTCTGATTTCACATTATCTTTGAACATGTGGAGAGATTAATTGGCCAGATTTTGTGGGTAAAGTGTAAGCATTAAACTAATTTAAATTATATATTTTTTGCGAGCATGTAAATTCACATTGGAAATTGGATTATGTACAAAGTTACACTTTTGTGAAGCTCTTGTTAAGCTTTTTAAAAGTAATAGCTTGCTGATAATCCAGCGAGCTAGTTACTACTGTAGCAAGTGAGCTTTTGGTGCTGCCAATCACAAAGAAAGAAGATGTGTATTATTACAGGATACTTGGATACACTTCTGTTGTATTCACAAGCATCGATGACCTTTAAACTTTCACGTTCGTTCTCCTTCCGTCTGTCTGGCGTGTGAGCTACGAATTTCAACCGACAAGCGTCAGATGACAAAATGCTACATGGCTGGTATTCGATTTCTGTTGCCTCACAATATCCTCCATGAAAAGATTAAAGTTTCAGTACCTTGATGCTGACAGAGATGGCACTGCTGTTCATCTCCTCTCTGTCAAAGGCAGTGAGCACAGACACAACCCCACTGCTGGGGTCAATGTTGAAGTTTCCCCGATACTTGTCCGGATCCACTAAACAAACAGAGAAAATGTTAAATATTTTGTGTTTTGTCTCAAAGATCTGAGCTGAATTTAAAGCTTTTATTTCTTGTTATTTACCTGCACTGATGCTGTAAATTAAAGACATGTTGATACCACTGTCTCCATCCTGAGCTTTTATCGCCTCTGGCTCAATGGTCCGGAAAGACCCAACCTGAAATATATTATATAAAAAGGGGCCAATATAAAAAATTCTGTAAATCGAATTCAAATGCAACACTTCTGCCTAAAATTCCTCAGTCAAAAAAAAGCTAAATCTATCAAAAATCATTGAATTGCACCACCTAAAATATTTTTTAAAAAACCTAGCATTTAGTATACAAAGAACATTGGCATTATGTAAAAAAAATAAATAAATAAATAAATAAAAATCTTTTTATTTTTTTATTTAAAGGGTTAAAATTCTGAAAATGAATAAATATTGTGATGTGTCATATTTATGATCAGGAGTGATTTTAGTCAGTTAGTCAATTGGTCTCAGTTTATGTGGAAAATAATATTAATATATAATTTTATGGCAGTTTCTTTGAGACTCACCTGATTCTCTTGAATACGGGCCTGGTACACGTTGTGGCTGAAATATGGATTCAAGTTATCAAAGTCCGCTACGTTAATCAACACGGTGGCTGTGTCGTTGAGCCCCCAGTTATCCTGCAGTGAACACAGATCAATCAGGTATTCATGTCATGGCTCTAAATAATTCTCCATGAGTGGATGTGCATGTTCACTTACCTGCGCCGTCACAAGGAAGTTGTACTTTTGGACTAAATTGTAGTTCAAACGTCTCTTCAAAATAAAAGCCCCTGAGCTGGTCACCATAAAGTCCTCTGAAGTTGGTGCCTTGTGAAAGAAAGTCGACATCACATTTCCACACAGATTTTTGTTCTTCATTTTATGTAATTTTCTCTATTATTTTGAGAATAAAGCAGTTTAATATATCGTTTTTTTAAAACCATATAAGCATAATAATGTTGGCAGTGTGATCACATTTTTTTTATTTTATTTAAACTAAAATAAACATTTTTAATCCATTTTCAAACATGATTTATGTAGTTGGTGTATTCAGTATTTCTAATGTCCCCTGGAAATCTCAGTTTTTGTGATTTTTCAGTGCAAAGCTGAATACTTAAGGTATTTCTGTATTTTTTGTTTTGTCAAATTGGCGAAAGTTGCTTGTGTTTATGTATCTGTAGAGTTTTTCTCTGAAACTCGTCATTATTTGCTTGCTTTCTTGAGCTCTACAGCACCAGCCACCATAGTAACAGGATGTAAAACAGACGAGTTTCTACACGGATTCCAGAACAAAATATCATTAGCTTGTACAAGAAGCTCATTCTCACTGGCATGATAATATATTAAAGTCAGGATTTGGTTTGAGCAACTACATCCGCTGTCAGCGTCCACAGCACATCGAAAAAGATGAATGTGTTCACTACGAATATCTTTAAAAGTTGTCATTAAAACACTTCAGGTACTCTCGGTAACTACTCGTATGTACTACCAAAAATGGTTATATTATTATTATTATTATTATTACAATGGAATATGTCACTCTGTTGTTTGCTGCGGTGCTGTCTTCGTCCACAGCTGTCACTTGAAGCACCGTGCTGTCCACATCTTGCGTCTGAAAGAAGAAAAGACTTGAAATGACCCACAGATACAGATAAATATGCACATGCATGTTCTGTTTTTCCTATAAGTCATTTAGCTTGAACACAGTTGTTGTTATTACAGTTATCTTCTCAAACTCATTCCACTGCAGCCTGCTTCAGATACTTTCAGCTGCATGTTGGGTAAATAAGTCCACAGCTTGTAGAGTTCAGTGATTTACCTCAGAGACAACAGTGCTGTAGCTCTTCTGTAAAAATATCGGCCTGTGGTCATTGAGATCGTGGATTTTCAATGTGCGCGTGTTGTTGTACTGCAAAGGTAAAAAATGAATAAAATAAAATAAATATTTTGTAAGTGAATAACAAATGTAAGTGGATACTGTGACTTTAAAATGTTACCCACCTTAACTTGGCCGTCACACATGACAGAATAATACAAGGTGGTGTCTTGCTGTAAGACATGAACACAGCGTTGAGACGACTTACAGGACAAAGCGTAAAACTGACGCTGAAGATGTGTTGAATAGAATTTAATCTATAAAACTGGAATTGAAAACTACTGTTCCTCCACAAAACACAAAGAGGGAATTTTGCACTGAAAAGACAGTAACTTTGGAAGATAGCCACTGACTCACACTGCTGAAGCCGAATATTAGCATCAGCTGACCATAAGAATACATTTTTGTACTGAAAGGCGGATTGTGTCTCTCATCACTTACATAAAATCTCTCTGGCATGGATAGAAGGAATGACAGCAACCAAAAACTCTTTCAATGAACACATGGGCATGTGAGTATACTTTTAAGATGGTGTTAAAAACACTGTGAACTTATCCTTTAGTGCAACAAAAGCACTTTAGGGGACACTTCAGTTAAATATTAACAAAGTAACACATCCTGTCCAACAAATCAATGTTGAATTTTTTCAATACCTAAACATAACCCTAAAATGTTTTAATTGCTCTTGTATATTTTCTCTTTTTATTTTGAATCTTATTGTCTATACTTCAAATTATTTAATATTTAGTTTTCTCTCTATGCTGTGTCTGTACTTATTTCCCCTCAGATCCATTCTTACTAACTTTTTCTGTTTATGTTGATGGAAAACAAAGAAATTAGCAGTATAGGAACTTCATTTCTAGGAGACAGAGTTTCCCAAACTCACGTCTGTCAGTTTGTCTGCGTCCAGCGGCTTCTTGGTGCGAACAGTCGCGCTGGTGTCTCCCAGCGTGAAGCTCAGCTCCAGAAACTCCAGGTGGCTTTGGAAGATGTAGGGCACCAGCTTCACACCGCTTCCTTCTGTTATTCCATTCACCACCTCCACATCTCCTGCAGCATCAGGATGAAATTAGTTTAGTTTTTGGCCCCCAATGAAATCTGAAAATGTCCCTGTATTGGACTTCATCAAAGACATATACTTCAAATATAACAATATAAAACCAGTTTAAATACCAATGAACATGGCATGAGTGTATCTATCACTACTTAGAGAGACCCTGAAATAGGGTAAATTAAATGATGAAATCACTTTTCAATTTTATTTATTATTATTTTATCTTAACTTTTGTGTTTTGCAAAATGACACAGCTGCTGGATGTGACTTTAAACTAATGAAATTGTGCAATCTGCAGTTTAAAATGAAAGTCATATCTAACTTACCTATATATCCTTCATTCACTGCACCCACTAATGCATTGCTACCCTGAGCACAATTTATGATTGAAGTACCTTGAGGAAAAAAAAACAACAACACAAGTGAATAGAGAATAGACCCAAAAGACTGTAAATACAAACATTGTTTGTTATTCTTTGTACTGGTATTCTACGCATAAAGAATGTTTTGGTTTTATGTGCTCAACTTCATCTGTTGCTGAGATTTCTGCCTCCACAACAATATTAATAATAACCATCTAATTTCTGTTGTGATCAGTATAAAATGAATAGTGTGGTTGTGTATCAGTGTATTCACCGTTACACTAGCACCTGACATTGGACTTTGAAACAACAAAACTAAATGAGGCATGCGTGATCAAACTGATATGACAGCATAATTACATGAAAATATAAGGCTGAGTGTCACACACACACACTCACACACACACACACACACACACACACACACACACACACAAAACACAGTGTGAGTGTGTTTCAACTCAAGCTGAGCATAAATACATGAAACAAACTGCTGAAAGCTGTAAAATCTGTCTCTTAGTTTAAGAACTTTTCACGTCCGTCATTGTCATCCGACATTATTACGGATGAATTTGGTCTTTTTATTGAAAGCAGACTTTACAAGAAATGATTTGCAGCTCTGCTTCTTACAGTTAATGGTTTTAAATTTAATCTGTTTCTAAAATCTAAGAAGTCCATCCGTTACTGCTCCACTCACCTATAGGAGTTCCAGTAATGACACACGCACAAATGGAGAAAACGAGGAGAACAGTCCGGACCAAACCACCGGTGTCCATATCGGCTCGGCTGTCTTTTCCCAACACGTAAAAACGGAGACTGAACTAATCCCCTGAAATACTGGTGATCAGAGAGCATTTCCGCAGCTCACCTCCCCGTCCCAGCGATCCTGTTTTATGGCTGGTTGTAAAGCATTATAGCATCACTGATGGCGGACTGTGCCAAAGAGCAGGGCCAAGTCTGAGTTTCTTTTCAACTGAAACAGTGTGGAAGAATTGGGTTTTAACTTCACAGGAGAAGACGTTTTTGGGCTACACTTAGCTCTCAATAAAGGCAGGCTGCTGCTGCCAAGTTCAGAAGACCATTTTGACCTTGTTTGTACCTTTCACGTGATTTTTATCGTGTTTTCCTTCTGTAAACTGTCATATCTTTTCGTAGTATAATAAAATGTTTATTGAACCTTTGAAAACAGACTTTTCCTGTTAGAGGAACGAATCTAAAAGTAAATTGATTCATGTTTTACGGTTCAAAAGAAAAATGGTACATTTTCTGAACTTGCTGGGGCTGTTATGTAACCACCGGATGTTTTCATTTCTTCACACCCCCGCCGCTGGGTGACGTGACACTGCACTTTCCTTCCGTTTCTACTGAAATCCAGAATCTTTGAGTCAGGGTGACAAGCAGATTTAGTTTGATACTGACCCTAAAACAACAAACATTTTTCTACAGATGAAGCAAGAGCTGTACAAAGACCTTCTCAGATGGTCTGTCCAGCCAGAGCTGCTGTGAAAGCAATTTATTTCAAAGCATTTCAAGTTTTCTTCATATACTGACTCAAAACAAGTATTTGTTCTTATTTTATCCGTCTACTCCAGAAATACTTTACTTTGTATTACTAAGTAATACAGGCTGGTCATGTCACCTCTGACAAAATAGCGAGCTGAGCAAAAACATTTTTCTTTCATTGTTTTCTTTGTATTGTACCCGGCAGTGTTAGCTCATGTCGGCTAATGCTAACGTTAGCTCTGTGTTGGTTTGCCAGGTGAATGAGCTACACTGACGCACTGTATAACATTTTTGTTTTGGTTTCAGTCAAAGTTGAGGGTAGCAACACTATCGCAGGCAGGTCAAAGTACAAACACATAGCGAACACAACTCAAATGTATGTTGCTTGTGTCAGCAGGCACCTGTCTGCCCACACAGAAGCCACAACGAGACATATGGTTGTAGACGCGTTTTTTTTGTGTTTTGGTGGTTTTCTGCCCCCTTGGCCAAACATTGACTAATTCTGGGAACACTTCCATGCAGAAAATAATGCCACAACTACAGATTATTTAAAAAAATATTGTATGTTCAGTTACTTAAAAGAATAGGAATTAGGAAGAATAGTAACTATTCAGTACAAATATCTTTTTGAATTATATTACGTGCTGTTATTTAAAAAAAATATATTGATATTGGTATCAGCCTCAAAACTTCAGTAGCCGTTGGGTTGTAGTTCATGTAAGTGAATCGTTTTGTTTTTCCTTATTCCTCGGTCATTGCACTTTCTCGTATATATATATATATATATATATTTATATAAATAAAACAATAAATATTCTTGTACAGTACATAATAAAAGGTATTCTCTGTAGTTGCAGCTCTGTATTGAAGCTGATGCTATGAATTCAGTGCTTGGTCTGAGCTATACAGAGACACAAATGTCCTGCGCTCGTCAAGAGCTAAAGTATAGATGTGTATAAATGTTCAATTATATCCGGTGCTCAGTGGGTTTGCTTTGTTCCAAGGGGGAAAAAAATGATGTTGGTTTGAGTGTCATTCACAGTCAGATGAGGTCAAAATGCTCTCCCTTAATCTACAGCTCCAGCTGAAGAGGCATAATTAGTTTACATGTTTTTACTTTACTACAGAACATTTGTAAAAAATGTTGTTTTAAAAATAATTTCAGAATCAATCGTTTGAGTCCTTTTCCATAATCAGCTTCTCAAACGTGTGCTTTTCTTCATCATACATGATAGCAATTGTATGTTTTGGTTGTGACATTTGAAGATGTCACCTTCGGGTAACTCACTTTTCACGACATTATGCGAAAGAAAACTAAGATTAATCAAGAAACAATTTGCAGTTTCATTAATAAAGAAAATGATCGAAAATAAAAGCGTAGTTGTAATCGATAGTTCCAGCACCAGAAAAAAAACAAACACTGAAATGTTTCTCTTCTGTGACATCATCGTGTTACAGTAGCACAGGTAGAAAATGTTCACCGATAACCAGGTGTTTAAAACTGTGAATGTAATCTGGGAGAAAATAAGTTTCCCTCTCACCGTACCTGAGAATGCAGTTTAGTTGTATGGAAATGTAAATTTGTAGGAGACAGGGTTCCACTATAAGATCACACCATACAATATTACCCAACTGAAAACATTGAGACTAAAGGGGGAAAAGTCACAAATATTACCAAAATGTACTGTGTCACTAAGAAGAAAGGCACAAAATAATGCATATTGTTGTTGGCGGGTAAAAAAATGTATCAATAAATTATCAACCTTTTCATAAAGCCTTAGTCCATCCATCCATCCATCCATCCATC